>JARHVA010000535.1:4490000-4797500 GCA_037957365.1 Torreya grandis | reverse complement strand
ATATTTAAATTATGCAAAATATATTCTCTTAAAAACATGGATAATTTAAGTATAATGCCATAGTTATTTTGTTTCAAAATCAAGTAAAATCTATTGAAAAATGATATGAAATATTAATTACAATTAGGTAGTCTATCACACACCTGGGAAATATATGGGGGGAGAGATGGATCCTTATAATTTTAACACCATGATGTCCTAAAAATATAACCAGTTTCCACACCTGAAAATAGTTTCCCTCATGGTTTTGAAAATTATGGGGCACTTAGTGTCATGGATGGATTCATAAATAATGTGGAGCAATTAATTTCAAATTATAGAATAATTTAGCACATGTGACTGCTTATATAGAATATTAAAATTAGCATGAATTGATTTTTCTCTAAGGGAGACCAGGGACTCATAAAACCTAGGATAAATGACAATGTATAATAGACATAATAAATCAAATATTAAACTATGTATAAATTATTTCCTTGTTTACATTATATGAATGATTTAATGAGATAAAAAAATTTAACTTGACCCAATTGTAAATATTATCTTCCTTACTAAAATTGTGGAGTAGAGGCACCTAAGCAATATCCATGTGGCCCATTTGATATTTCCAAAATAATCTATTAAGAAGGACCATAACCTCCCTAAAATGTTTCTTGAGAAACCTCATAAAATAAGACACATATTATTTATTCCTCAATGAACTAGGGTTTTGGATCCATTTATTAAAAAAATCAAACATTCTATGCCTTATTTTCCATTTTGTAATCCCTTATTTTGAATAAATTAATATAGGTTTGGACAACCATAATATTTAACTTATGGAAAATCTAGTAGTATCTCTAATAATCCTTCCTATTTGAGAATAAATATTTACATCATCCCTAACATCACAATAATGGCATATATCCCTAATCATTTACATGCAATGAAAGGCTTCGAGTTTTATAACATGTAGATGATATTTTATGATTATACAACACCTCAATATTATACACTTCACAAACTTGGACCTTATTTATTCTTCTCAGTTATTTACCTTTCCCACTTTTTCAAGTATCACATATGAGCTATCTTGTGCCACTTGGACATATATCTTAGTCCAACCAGTCTTATATTAATGACATAGGACTTATATCTTTCCCAAAATGCTTAAAATTTACTTATCTTCCACCTCTATAAGTTTTGAACCTATACCTACTTTCCTAATCCCTTGACAATAACATCTAGGATATAAACTATCATTGATTTTAATGTATTGTCCCAACACAAGTGTTAATTGACTTAAATTCATCTAATTTGAAAATGAGATAAATCCTAATGATTAGCCTAAGTGATTTAATGTGAGTTATTACTCCAAAGGGATTGATATAAATACAATATCAACCCTCATTCATTCCTCACCTAGAAAAGACCAAAGAGACCAAGGCAACTTATCAAAATCACTCTATCAAGCATTCAATTAAAAAAAATTCCCTATTTCCATACCAAACATAGTTAAAACATATCTACAAGTCTAAATTACTAAAGGAGTGGCCCAAGATCCCCATTTTATAAGTTACAAGTTAGGTCACTATTTTACTTGCTTTACACATATTATATGATTCACACACAAGCCAACATGTAGGGTAGAACTTCATGATTACAAGGCCCTGTTATAGAGTATTGGATATGTAAGCAATGCCCTCTGACAATGGGGTATTTAGGGTCAACTTGACACCATATACCAATGAACCCATTTTTCCCTAATATCACTATGAAGATGGATAACTAGGGTTTTGACATTTCACAATGAGAGATAGTCCATGACCTAAATATGAATGCATCAAAATGAACACGAAGAAAAATATAGAAGCATCTAAGTGGTTGTATCTTTTTTTAGTAGGTATTTTATACATGACACTAACATCAAACTCAAACATCAACATTGATGCAACCATCTTAGGCTAATGTTAATGTCTAGAGAACTAGAGGTATCAGAGCCAAAATTTGATGATTATTCTAAAATATCCTTCCCACATAATTTCTACCTATTCGATAAATAGAAATGCATTAGCATAAAAATAAGCTAAGTATATTACTTCTTTATTATTTCTATATCTATCATAGTTATACTTTCCATATTTAGACTATCTTATCATAATATATTTAATATCTACTTATATATGAATTTAACATCTAATTGGCCTATTATAGATCTGAGTATCACCATTGTGCCATTTCATTTCATATACCCTTTAATAATAATATAAGGCTAACCCCAACTACTTAGATCCCATTTTAGGGTTAAACATTTAGTGAACCCTATCTTTAAACATCAAAGCCTAGGTTATTTAGGATTTATATGATTATTTTCTATTATTGAACCCTAAATTTTTATAAATTTTATAAATCATGTTTTTTATGGAAATTTCTATAAATTATTTCATGTTTCAATACCTTATACTTGTTATTACTTGTTATATCTCATGCCTAATTAACTCAATCTGATATATAAGGATTCAAAACCTATGTTCCTATAGGATCCTCCTTATTCTAATGTTATAATAAAATGGTTTTAAATAACAAGTAACACTTTATCTCTCTTCATAATTCCTTTTGCAATGCCACAAAACTAGAATATAAAGGATATGAGATTATTGACCAATTGAGCAATACACATGAAAAAATTTCAATCCTTGACCTCCTAAATCAATCTAATGTCTATAATGATATTATATATGAGGCATTACATGAGACAAAAGTTCTAAGTAATATTGAGCCTACTTATTTTGTGGATATCATGAAATATCTCAATAACTATAACAAATTCATTACCTTTGATACAACAAATTTACCATCCAAATATATTCTTGACCAAAATTTTACCTTTTTCATACAAAGTAAATGTATCAAAATAGTGCTCATTGATAATGGATAAAACCTAAACATTTGTAGAATACAATTCATAACCACTGTGGCTATTAACCCAAACCTTATTTAAAAAACCATTATGCGCATAAAAAAGTTTGACAATTCACAAAGCCCTTTGGTTGGTTAAATTACATTGAATATTACCATGGGTCCTCGTACATTGCCCAATTTATGCCAAATTATGAAAAATGATTTTAAATATAACATTCTATTGCAATGGTCTTGGATACATAAAATTATGTGGTTGATTTTAAATTACATGCATACTTAAAATTTTATCATCAAGGAATCCTTTACTCATGTCCAATAGATCCTAATCCATTCAAACACTATGAAATGGTCCAAAAAATAGATAATACCAAACAATAATACTCTAAATATGAGTAAAAAATTAACAAACTAGTACAAATACCTGATCAAACTATGTTATATAAGGTACCAAAAAGATAATTTACATGTTTACTTAAGTCCCTAACTTCATTACTCCCATGATTAATAGAGTATAAGATAATAAATCTCCCTCATCCTATTAAGGTTGATATGAGTTGACCTATATCCAAAGGATATGATGTGAATGTTTATTGTCATTATCATCAAAGACTTGAGCATTCTATAAACCATTGATTTAATTTGAAGCACAATATCTAAGATCTTATCAATAACTAAAATATTACATTTAAAAATCCTCCAAAGGAATTAAGTTCAAAACAACCCAAAAAACATCCATATAAATAATATTTAACTATATTGATCCCACACAACCATAGTTAAATCTACACAAATATTGATCCTACACAAATAAAAACCACTTGCCATATAAAGCATTTTCAACAGCTTTTTTTTCATCTACAAAAATTTCAAAATAAGGTCACTTGGAAAGATTCCTTGGGAAACATACTAATACCAATTTATTGTGGTCCTAAATTAATTCAAACATGATTTTGGGTTATGCCTACCACATATCTATATGCACTTACACTATAAATTCTTTGGCTATACCAGATGGAATAAAAAATTGATCCCAATCAGAAAGGTATCTCCTTTCATCCCAAAATTGAATATATATATATATATATATATATAATAGTAGCATTAATTATTATACTACACATGTAAAACATGAGGATGAACATGCTAATTACCTTTTAAACCTATTCAATCATGATGAAAATAATGTCAAATATCCAACTTAAAGTTTCAAGATTCATAGTGGGGAGATATTTATGAATATCCATTAGAAAGCATCATAGGATGATCTTTCCTCTTCAAAAATTCCAAAAATACAAAAAAAAATTAAAAAACATCCAAAACTAAAAAAAAAAAAAAAAAACATTTTCAACACTTACATGTTCTATTTTCTCCTTGGAAATATGTTAGTTCCATGTTGATGGATGGCATATTAAATTTCTCCTACATACACATATATATCACACTTCTACTTGAGTGTGATACATGCATACATAGATACATGATACATTCCTATTTTGAATGTTGGGCTTTCCCTCTACTCATGTCATATGGACATTGGGTGCATCCACTTATTTGATCTTGATACACATAATTTAGATGATTCGATGATCACTCTACATTATCATGTTTGGGCTTACATATGTACTTACAAATTCCTTTATCCAAGATTATATCTTACATAGGGTACTTGATATGATATAAATTTGACATATTTTTTATAACACATTAGATCCATGGGATAATATGACATGTTTATACTAGTTGTTTATGCTTTACTTTAGACATTTTCTTGAGTATCTTTACTTACTATTGTGTTCCTTGTTAGAGCATTTGAATATGCTCTTTTGTTTGTGACCCACATGCCTATGTATGCTTTCATTAACATTTGCATATGCCATTATTTTTTTATGGACATTTGAATATCTCATTATTTATTTTATGGACATTTAAATAAGTCACATCCCTTTGATTGTGAGGTATTTGAACATGCCCCTTGTTTGTAGTCTACTTAGACCATTGCCTTTTGACTTGAATTCAAATGCTCTTGTGTATGTGCTTGATTTTCTTATTGAGACTATAATAATAGTATCTAGATGTGTGCATGATATTTATCATGTATTTTATGCCTACATATGATCACATTGGTTCTATGTGATTAAATGATACATCTACCTAGACATGTTCCTTCTATATGCTACATGGTTACATTCACATATTATATAGTTGTCTTACCCTTTTGAGGTGAGGTAACTACCAGTTCCTATCTTTACCTCACCTCAAAGGGAGAGAATATTAGTGGGGGAATGTCATAGAGGCATGTTTTTCACACTGGCCATAGTTTCTAGATTTAGTAGGGGCATGCTTTGGAAATGTGTTCTCCACACTCATTTAGTATATGGTACTTATATTAATTTTTAGATTCAATATGGGAATGTTATATGGTCATGTTCTCCATATTGAGCATAGTTTCTAGATTCATTTAGGGCATGCTTTGGAAGCATGTTATCCACACTCATTCAATGTATGGTACTTATATCAATTCCAAGATTCAATGAGGGAATGATTTGGAAGCATTTCTCTATACCTATTCAATATTCAATGTATCCAAAATATAGTGGGGACATTTTTTAGAAACATTTATTCCACATTGGTACTTATTCACTATTTAGATTTATCATACAAAGTGAGGGCATGATTTTGCAACATGTTCTCTACACTTACATAGTAATCCAACTTGTCCAAAGCACATAGTTATATGATTCGGATTCATAGTTGTGGTAGAATTCTATACATTGGTTTTATTATTATACATAGTTTTAACATGAGACACATATAAGGTGAATATGTTATGTAACATGTGACTAATATTATAAAATCCAAATCATAAACCTTTTCATACTGATACTCCATAGTCTTTTATAGAATTTTATTGAGCCAATCTACTGTAATAGTTGGTTCACTTTTTGATATGATTGAGGTGATCAAATCAATAATATTTCAAAGTTTTTAGGTTAGAATGGGTCATCCATCCTCATAAGGTTATAAGTATCACTGGGTTTCATGATTGAGCTAATCTTAACTTCTAGGTGGCAACTCAATTTTGGTCCAAATGTGGGTGCATTTTCCTCTCAATCTCTCTCTCACACTCTCTATCTCTTTGGATATATTCACTTTAAAGATTTATCTATATTTTTACAAATATCAGTTTCATATCCTTATAATGATACATTTGTTTCAAAATAACTTGCCAATAGGCAATGTGATTACATCAACACACAAGTGTACTCCTAAACCTTGATATTTCAATTTAAATTTATTTCAAGTAATTTCAACACAAATTATATACACTAATTTAATACTATAACATGTTTTTGGTTTAGGTAAATTAATAGAAAATAACTCAAGTTGGGAACACATAAAGATAAGGTATGAATGCACACTTAGGTATGTATTCCTTTCCTTTAAACTATACATTTCATTAATAGATTAAATGGGGGTGAGGGGGGATGTAGATCTGATTTATTATTACATCCTAATTTCTCACTAAGAAAACTATTTAACTATCCATGTATATTTATATTCGACACATCTGATTTCATTACATTTCTAGCTAAGCTTGAGGTATATGTTATTATGAGATAGTAGAATATTTCTTAGATACATGATGGTACATTTTTACGTTACTATGAGATAACTATAGTGTATGCATTTACATTTTGGGCATACTAATGTGTTATTTCAATTATATCTTATGTTATATGTTTATCATGTTGATATAATCTAACTACCTGAATGTTGTGAGGTTGATACAGGAGAACACATCCCCTAGATCATGCTAGAGGGAGAACATCATCGAAAAAGGTGACATATATGGAGACATAAAAGGGGATGATATAGAATTGGAAATGACCTTTCACACACCATAATAGTTAACACATGTTATAATGCATTACAAATGATTTGTGCATGGTGTATTTATTTTTACTTGTATTGAAAAGTTAATTTTTATGAGTTTGCTAGTATAGTTAATTAGCTTAATGAACTTGTTTTGATATTTGGTATGTTGTGTCCTTAGTGCTTGTAGAAAAAATATTAGTATATATTTTTGTATTTGATTGATAAAATATGGGTTGAAGGGGCTCATAGCCATTACAAAAGAGAACTAAAAGATAAGCAGGAAAAAGTAGAACAACCCAACGAGATAAAAGGGCTAACCTAATAGATTAGACAAGCTACCACTAAACATCAGACAAAAGTCTAAAAAGAAACCTAAAGTAGTGGGGAAAAATAGATTTAGTCTGATTCAAAATAAGTGACCAATTACTTGGTTGATATATTAGATTTTTTATTGCATTTACCTCTGGTTTGGCTTCCAATGAACTGATCCTCCTCCTTATCTAGTTTCTTACTTTTGAAATCCAAGTAGATGGATCCTATTTTATCTTTTTTAGAAACATAGAGGTCCTCCTCTTTATCCTTATATGTATATTCATCTCTAGGGGTGTGGGTCTCAAGAATCTTGCCATCGTTAAAAACAAATTTGTTAACACAGAGAAAATTAATAAGCCTCTCAAATTCCTTTGAGATTTCTCCACATAGAAGATTCTAGATTGAAATTTTAATGTGGATTTTTTGGAGGGAATACTCAACACCCTTTTTATCATCATCCCCCAAGATAACTTTTCCTTTAGAGGCATATGAAGGGCTTCCCAAATCAATTTTGTGTTTTTTATGTGCATGGGTGTTTGAATACCCCAAATCTTTTCCTTGATTTTCCTCATTAGGTTCTGATTGAGAGGAATTAACTCATTCCTCCTCCAACTCCTACTTCTTATTGTTGATGTCAATAGCCTCAAAGATGATCTTAGACTAGACTGGTTCCCCCCATTTGATTAGAAAAAAGATGAGGCCCTAGTGAATTAAATCCACAACTAAATTTTTCTTGATTTTCAATAGAAACACCTCCAATAATCACAATAGAAAAAATAGGACACTAATGAAATGACCTTTGAAATGATTCAATAGCAATAAATGATATGAATAGAGAAGAGTATGTTTTCCTTCAAAAGTGATATATCACATGATTTGGAGATATACCTTTGGCCATTTCCTTGGCAAGTCAACATGCATGAAGCCTTTATGGGATGGGGGTTTTGGCCTATACTTTTCCTTTTATTTTTTAAATAAGATCTACATGAGTTCCTCCTTGTGGTGCTTGTCTTTGAATACCTTTACTTCATGACATTCCATCCCAATGGTCTCTCCTATCAATTTTTATATTATCTAAATCTTCAATCTATGCATTATCACCTCACAGTTGTTCTAACCTTAGGAAAAATCCATAGAAAGTGAAGTATCATGCCCTACTAGGTATTCCATAAAAGGGGCCAACCCCCCTTTGACAAATTTTTAACACATGCTCATTATTTTTGATATCACAATAGGAAATCAACTCAAAGAGGTCTCTATCCCCTCCCATTTTTTGGCTGAGTATTACCTTTACAAGTGGCCTAAATAGTACCTTATAGGGGAGGAAGATAATAATTGATAGAACTAGAACTAGACACAAATGTGGTTTGAGAGCATGATGGTTTCCACTCATGCAAAGCCTTGGAAATTGGAGATTTACATGTGTGAAAATCCTTTCATTTAACCCGTGATCTTGGCATCATAAGTTTAAACATCATTCCTTTGTGTGATATATCCTTTTTCATTCTCAACTATTTGGATGACATCATCCAAAAAATATCTAATGCACTAGGTGACATAATCACTTCTAAAGACCCCAATATTTAATAAGTAGTCAACTCCCTTAGTTCTTTCTCTATATACATGCTTGATGATAACTCCTTTGAAATGGTTTAGTAACATTTTTGCATCATTGATGATTCTAAAAATGTTCTAGGAAGGTGGGGAGAGTCCTTTAAGTCAATAGATGATGTTCATCGAATCCCCTTCTATGTGTATAAATTAAAACCCTAGATGAATAACCTCCTCAATACCCCATAGAGCCATAAAAGCTTCAGAGATGTGATTAGTTTGAATCCTTAGAGGCCCTACATAAACTACTTTGATGTTACCTAAATAATCCTTGATCAAACCACTAGCTCTAGCTGGGCCAAGATTCCCTTTTACTACCCCATCAAAGTTCAATTTGACCTATTAGGGAATAGGGGGAGACCACTTAACAAGGGATCTATCCACACCTTTAGCCAAGACTTTTTTGGGAATGACTAGATTAAGTTGACTCTTAATACTAGAAATGATTGGAGAGTTTGGTTGGTCAAATGAAGAGGTTGAAATTGACCAATTTTCTTAAATTAAAACCTTGATCCTTTTGAAGATGGAATCAAAATGAGTCTGATGAATATCAAAGATACATGAATTCCTATCTTTTAAAATGGCCTAAAAAATGTGAGGTAGGGCCAAGTTCCACCAGTAAGTTAGTAGAGGTTCCTCCTAAGGGGGTTTCCATTGGGTGACCCATGAAATGTTGGAATCACTGAAGAAGCACTAAAATATAGCTAACACAAAAGGAAAAAAAGAATAAATGTTCCATAGACTTCACTTCTTATTTGTATATTGAGCATCTATTGGGAATGGTTAGTCCTCTTTTAATTAGATTGCCCACTATTAAGATCTTATTCTATGCTACCAACCAAAAGAAAACATTAATTTTGGGTATGAGGTTATTAATCCAAAGAAACATCCAGTTGAAATCCTCCTCCTCCAAGTTCCAAAGAGATAAGAATCCTAATTTCACTAAGTAAATCCCACTAGGATCATGTTTCCAAATAAGTTTGTTGTCCCTAGCAAAGAGACTAATATAAATATGTTAAATGGAATCATTCAGATCTTGGAGCTAGTAGACTTGTTACTAGTCCAAACCAATTTTATCTGGGATTTTCCAACACTTTTTCCCATTTCTAGTTTCCCAATAGTCCCTAACCTTGAGGCCATAATTACTCTTGAAAAAGGATTTCAAATTTGTGTCTTGAAAAGTGGATTCTAGAGGGGTCGAGATCTATGGGTCACTCCAAAATTCAACCAAATTGCCTCTATAGACATTCCATGTGAGACCTTTTTTAAGAAGATCCTTTCCCACCTATAGTGATTTCCAAAAAGTAGAACCATTGTCAGGATCAGGTTCTAATAAAAATCTATTACCTTCCCCTAAGAGAAGATATTTGGTCTTGATGATTTTGGTCCATAGGTTTTCCTCCTTAACCACTCTCTAGCGTTGCTTTTCCAGGAGATATTGGTTCATGGTTTTGACACTTCTCAATCCTAGGCCTCCTTTATATATTGGGTGACAAGATTGGTTTTAAGAGATAAGTAAAAATTTGAATCTGTCTTCAGTACCTCTCCAAAGAAGGTTTTTTGAATGCTTTCCAATTTATCAATGATGCTATTCAGAATGGTAAAAAGGGACATGAAATAAATAGGTATACTTTGAAGGGAATTATTTAGTATTTGAAATTTTCCATCTTGTGTTAAAAGATTTCTTTTCCATCCTGCCAACTTTTTTTTGGATCCTGTTTATGAGGGGATTCTAAAATTCAGATTTCATTTAGCTGTCAAATAGACGAATGCCAAGGTAAAATGATGGGATATTTATTATGCTATAACCTAGGATCTTGGTGATTTTAATTTGAAGATCTAATAGAGTGTTGATGAAAAAGAGGGAGCTCTTACTGAGATTCACATTCTATCTGGATACCCCTTCGAACATCTCAAGAATCTTCTTAAAGTGTCTAGCTTCTAAAATCGAAGCCTCCCCCATCATAATCATGTCATCCATGAATTATTGATGAGTGATAGGACTGGTGTTAGGGGCACAAATGATTCCCTTAATGATATTAGATGTCCTGGCTATAGAAATTTGATGACTTAAATGATTCCCAACATAATTATATTAAAATTCAAATTATTAGTAATTATGAAATTATCATTTAAAATGCTATAAAATTTTGGATATTAATTGATTTAATAAATTCATGGAATTTTGACATTTAGTGTTAAAATAAAATAAAATATATAAATTACCTTAGAAAAAGGAAAAATGTGGAAAAGACAATGAAAAAATAAAAATAAAGGAAAATGATTAAATTTAGGAAAATATAAAAAAGAATTAAATAAAAAAAATAACAAAAGAAAAGAAAACAAAGAAAAATATATAGATCAAAAAGAACTATTATTATATTCATAAGAAAAAAGGAAAATTGAAAAAATAAGGATAGGATATAGAAGACATTTACCAGTTTAGATAAAGGGGATAGATGGAGAAGTGTTTTTGAGGGGGAACGAAATTGAAAAAAAAAATAAAGAGGCATGGCACATAGAAGGAGAGTAGTGTTAGAAGAGATCAGAAAGGAAGTGAGGCCAAAGGATAAAAGGATCATTAGCACAAGTTACTAGGTAAGTAATGATTTCAATCTAGTGTAGGTTAATGTGAAAATTTTGAGTTGAAAACTGTCCCAAAAAAAAAGAGTTTGTAGGTGATCTGTATAAATGGAAAATATAATAACCTTACCCAATACAATATACCTAAAATTAATGTTAAATATAATTTTTCTCTAATTTTTTCTATAATTTCTATAGACTACAAGTGTGAAGCACATATTATATATTTAAAAAATAATTTGCAATATAAAGAAAAATTATAATCTAATGATTATATAAGGGGTATCCAAATTTAAACTATGCCTGTGAATTGGTTACAATATTAGAGTTTTATACATATCTTAATACTAATTTTGTGTGATATTTATTTAGAATTAATTTTAAATACAAGTCATAGATTAAGCTTTGGTTACACATTATTTTAATTTGTTTCAATTATAAATTTTCTCTAGGACATAATACAAGTCAAACAAAAAATATAATAAACCTCTTGCCTAACAAGTCGTAACTAATGCCCAACTCAATATAACCCACAATGGAGTTATGTTCCCATATGTAGATGCTTACACCACTTAGAGGACAAACTTAAGCTTTGTAACAAATTTTCATTCATCAAATTGATGGTCTCTTTTAGGTTCCTTATGCTAGGAGTGTAATCAACATAAGAATTATTCAATAGATCTGTGTTGGTACTAAATTTAATAGATTCAATATTTATCTACCTATGTTTAGATATGAGGATCCATCATCCTTTACATTAAGTAGATTTTATTTGTATTGATACCTTTATGAATTATTGATGTATCATATTAGAAACTAGATGCTTGATACCCAAGTTAGAATGAATTGCATGTCACTTTGGTATAACTTCCAATGTATCTAGCATGCATTTAAATTGATGAATTTGGGTGCTCATTTATAAGAATAAATTATAGTTCTTTATCTACCAACATTGTAAATCAAATCTCTGTATTGATGACTTATGACATTTATTGCCAATGATTTACTTGTTATTTTGACTCTTAAAGTTTATACTAAAGTACAATGACAATTGATTTATTGAATATATAACAGTGACTTAAGTTGAGTATAAAAATTTCTTGGATTATACATATAGGTAGATTATACTATTTAGAGCAGTGACTTAATCCTACAGTACAATGATTTTGTTATATATTGTAGTGAATCAAATACACCCTTCAGTGATTTGAATATTTCTATGAACTGGGTTACTTTATCGATTAAATTCCTCCACCTATATAATTTTGGATATAGGATACTTAGATATTAAAGGTATGCAATAAATACTTTTAGGTGAATAACATGGATGAGCACTAAATCTATGCACTCTAGTAGTTAAAATAAAAGCATTTATTTACTAGAATGATTTTATATAAAATGTTTGTTTATTGAGACGTTGACGGGTGGCTCTCATAGTGTATAGTATTTACTATTGTACTTAAATTAAGAATAAAAGTGAATCAATTCATTTAATATTTTTATTAAGCCTTTATTGATATTTTTTATCATTGATTTTTACACTAATGCCTGTGGGTATAAAATAAGAATGGTTATTGATTAATATTGTATGGCATTATTGGAATGAATTAGAGAACCCTCTATGAATGTCTTCATATTAGTATAGTTGAGTGGGTCTCTCAAAACATGCATGTAATTTGAGATAGTTGAATTTATAAGTTGTAAGATTTGTTAATGGGAATAATGCATTTAAAAATGTATATGTTCTTGTTTGTATATGTAAATATTACACACGTACCTTGGGTTGTGTGTCCATTTGAATGCATTTATTTATGAGAATATATAGGTATGGATTAGATCATATAGTAAGAGGTTGGATAATATACTTATCCAAATACAAGAGACTTCTGATGTTGATAGAATTATTGTTAAAATCCTCATCTAATCCTTATTTAAAATTGTAGATGATTGTAGGAGTTATTATGCAATGTTTATTATTTTGGGGACCTGTGTATAGTACCTATATTGGGTAGTTCAATTATACAGGTGTATAAGTATACATATAGTTTATGGGTAGCTAGTGATGTGTGTTCATAACTCTATTAATTATTTTAACCAAGACAATGGACTCTGAAGGAGTAAGACACCAGCTCCATGTATACCCAACTCCCTAAAATCTAATAAAAGCTATGAAGGAGAATTAAAATGTATAAGTTCTTATCTTTTTGAGATCATCAACATACTCCATAAACAAGGAAGTTTTTATGATTTATGAATCCCTAGGGAGTTCTTGATTAAGAGTTATAAATGAACATTGGTATTGTGTTTACATGACATTTGAGTACTTAACATATGGTGCATGTACTCATATATACATATTATACCTATAATTAATAGATGGCTAGAATGAGTCATACGTGTCTGACGGACCAAAACTATAACCATGTCAAAATAGTCTCTGAGAAATGGAATAAAGTGTTAAAGTAAATATTATAATGAGTTTATAAGTTGTCTATTATCTACAAGATTTATGAATGACTACCTAAAAGAAAGTAACATGTGCATAAAATAGTAGACTGTATTATTAATTCTTGTCTATATACTTGGAATCTACTCACAAAGATTAGATGAAGTAGTTAACCATAGGGTATATCGGTGTGGTATAAAATTGTATTTGCAAGGATTAATTATTTATTATTGTGGGTCATTTGATTCTTTAAATCATAAATTTGGTTATGTATAATTATGTAGTTATGAACTATTATAGTATGGGATATCATAGAGTACTACAGTATAAATGTATGTTATATTTAGATGGTACATACTATAATTATTATATTTAGACTCACATTATATGTTTGACTATTTTAATGTATGTGTGTCGGTTATTATTATGAATAATATGTTTTGTGACAGTTAGTGGGACTTTACGTATGCATGCATATAACCTTAAAATTTTAATGAATGCTATAATAGTATTTATTGTGTTCCATGGGAACTGTGACTTGCTTCATTATATCTAGTTACTTGAATAGAAGCTTATGTTTCCATGTATTTAAGACTAATTTATTATGACTGATTGTAGAAAACTAGTAGTTATGTCTTATAATATTAAACTATGGTAATATGGGTTATCATAGGGTGTAGTATGGTTTGAAACTTATTATTATAGTTAAAATATATAGTTAAATTTTTATTTACCTAGGTGGTATAAATTATAGTCTTTATTTCTAGTATGGGATAGAAAATAATGTAATATTCATTCATACATTTGACAGGATAAATGTATGCATTGGTTACTCCTATGTTTAAAATGTTATATGATGTGATTGATAGTAGGATGTAAATTAAATGAATCTTGTGGTTGAATTTTATTTGACCAATCTACATTATTTATATGGAGTAAGGAGTGAAATGGAATTCACTGGCTTATTAGCATCATAGTGCCAAACGAAGGCAGTTTGATCAAGTGGTGTGTATGAATTTGATTGATATATAGATTATTATTATTTATTATTCATAAAACTTTGGGCCAAATTATGTTTAGTGAGACACTATAATTTATTGAGTATGATTTACATGTTTGTGAGATATATTGTAATAGATCAATTTTTCTATGATACACTACATGTTTAGTTTTATAAATCATACAACACACAGGTACTTGCTTATTTCTCTAGATTTCTATGCCATCACTATCTACTCATCCATGAAGTTAGAGACATTCCCTGATGGGATTAGTGCATGGAATCATTGGTCCATGGTTGGTGTGGAAAAATGTTTAGATGATGCTCTCCTTCTCCACAATAGTACTACTTATTGAGAAGACACTTGAGATTTTGACAAATAATTGAGTTTGAGAATTATAATCCGAGGGAACAATGTATCTTATATGTACATTATATTTAATTATACGTATTATTGAATATTATCATGAAGTGTTATAATTACTTAATAATTATACATTGACAATGGTAGATATAGACTTGTATCATTCGTGGATGAGTTAATATAATTTATTTTTATATTTACATTATGATGTGCTCTCATGATATTAGAGATCAATGATATGTCATGTAATATGCTTGTTTGATATTATAAGCCTTTGAGTATTTCATGTTATCTCTGTATATTTTCATGGTGTAATCTAATTTTGGTATATATGTTTAATAAAAAATTCATGTATTTATAGTTGACCACAATAGGGGTTATTACATGTGGTATCAAAGTTATGACTCAATCTCTAGTGCCTAATGAGTCCATTAGCATTTTTGTGTCTTTATGTTCACCAGTGTGAACCTAGTGACATGAAGTATTACATTGGTATTTTGGATATGTGGTGCCTCAGTGCAGAACCATGTTACACCATGATTGGAGTCTTGAGACTTGGTAGATTATCTTGTATGGCTTGGTGATTATTGTTAGTATGAGACTTTCATCAAATGTGTGTGGGGAATATTGAGTGTGTGCCCTTAGGAGCACTCGTACCCTTTTGAGTTATTTAGGTATTATTTTAATGAGTGTCCTAATGTTGATGGTTGTATATGAGGTTTAAGAAGGTGAGTACATATCATAGTTCATGAGTTATGAACAAGAGATTTCTACCATAGTTTGATCAATTAGATCAAACACATTGAGTATGCTTACATCTTTCTTGGTAATCAAGTCACCTTTGCCTTTTGTATTTCATGTTGTGAATGTTTTATAAGTATGAGATGCTTCTTAATTTAGTGCATGCACATTAGTTTTATGTCTTATATAAACTAATCCTAGGAGTGGGAAATTTTATAAAGCCATTTTTAGTTAATACCACTTAGGGTAGTGGGAATTTTCTTATAGAAGAGTGTGGATGTTTTGGTTAAGAATTCCTATGTGTTAGAAGTTTGTTTAAGGATTGGAACCCTTAAGTTATGTGGGTTAGGAATAATATTCATCTCTCTTAGTTATCTTAGAGGTGAGTTGTTATTAACTCATTCTCTTTTGACATCATTATAAGCTACCATGAGGATTCATATTTTCATGATGTAGATTTAGTGTTATTCTAAATGGGAACTTGTTTTTGAAAGGTTGTTTGACCATATTCCCTTGAATTTTGTGGGATAATATCTTATACTTCTTATTGAGAGATAAGTTGTAGGATTAGAAATATTTATACATATGTATGGTTAGTATAGTTGTCTCTTGATTATAGAACTAGATTGTGATATTATACTTACAAATTTGGTAAGTAGGTAGTGATTTGGAAACATTGAGTTGTGGTGTTTTATTTTTATGTTATGAGGTTATGTAGGAGTTCTTGAGTTCTCTATTTTTCACTTGTGATGCTTTAGGGTCACTAATTTATCTAACTTGTGATTTTAGACCACATTGAGTGGCAAACCTTGAATTATATATTAAATTCTAGATTAAGAACTATAAGTTGATTATAATTATTATGTTATTATTCACCCTTTATTAGATTTATATTGTTCTCTTTTTGGCATAAAGTAAGTATTTTTTAAGATTTATTTTTATACCTTTCATCGAAAGTGATCAGGGTATAGGATGTGCAGAACATCTTGTCAATCTAGAGGTTGATATAAAATTTTAATTTGTTACATTCTAACCATGCAAGCAAGGAGATATTATTTCATGTGTTCCCTTATAATGTTGAAAGGATGGTGTGATCCTTAGCCTATGTATGTTATGTTTATTTTAACATTATTTCCTCTTAACTATATATATAATACTATAGGTTAAGTTATTAATTATGATACTAGTTATGTTTAGATAGTGGTAACTTAATAAAATTATAAATTGATTGTATGATTTCTCTTGTATGTATGTTGATACATCTATATTTATTTATCACACATTATTTCTTTCTATGATCTATTAGTATAAAATTGTGATTCATTGAACATTTTATACTTTTTGGAGATTATTAGGTCATGGAGACCTAAGGGAATAGTGGTGAATTAGGAACATGAGTACTAAGCAATAGGAGTAGATCCTACTTAGTCTCACATTGAATCAATAGTTATTAAGTTTGGATTTGATAGATAGACTTATCAAATCTAGGATTAACATATGGAATTATTGAATTTAGTAATATAGCCATACACATGTATACGATGGAATGTTTATTACTTAATCTTGTCTATATTAGAAATGTAATTTTTTATATTTATTATTAATCATCATAATCTTCAGGAACTCTGTGGAGTAGTGACATGGTTGACATGTTATATTTATTAGGAGATATGTAGAGTAGCGATAGTATTAACTCATACATATCATTCTTATTAGGTTTCTTAATTACTTTTCTCTAGAATGAGAAAAACACTCTTTAGGTTAGAGAGATGTGCAGAGGGTTTGGAAGATTTTGTGGAACTCTCCATAGTCATTCATTTTGGCTTGTATGATGATCTTATGTGATCTTGGGAAGTCAGTTAAACTTTCACTAAGATATGTGGGACCCTTCAAGGTAATATAAGTGGCCAGTCGTATAGTATATAGGCTTGTGTTGATGGCTCTAGACCTTAGGGTGGTCATGACATAATCAATCAGAGTAAGTAATACTTGTAAATGATTTTTGCATAATTGGGAGATGTCACAAAGTAGGGTCTTGTGGGATCAATATTCTAAAAATAATGCAACTTGAGGAAACTTTGGTGAGTTCCATAGGTAATTTCACATTTATTTACTTGATTTGACAATTTATACTATGTTATTTCTCTACTAAATAACATATTTAATTTAGAATTTTTATTTGATAAGAGTCATCTAGGATGATGACTAGTTTTAGGGGGAAAGGATGTTACATCTTGATTCCTTGCTAAGCAAACTATTTGACTATCAGTGTATATTTATAGTTGACACATTTGATTTGCTTATATTTCTAACTAAACCTGAGATATATGCTATTATGGGATAGTATAATATTGTTTAGATACATGATGGTACATGTTTTCCTTATTATGATACAACTATAATGTATGCATTTACATTTTGAGCATATTGATGTGTTGTTTCAGTTATATTTAATGCTACATGTTTATCATGTTGATATTATCTAAATACCTACATGTTGTGAGGTTGATGAAGGATAACCCATCCCTTAGAGCATGCTAGAGGGAGAACATCATTAGAGAGAGTGACATAGATGGAGATGTTATAGAATGATAGAGAATTAGTGAGAACCTTGCACATACCACAATAGTTAACACATGTTAGAATACATTAAAAATGGTTTATGTATGGTATGTTTATTTCTACTTGCATTGAAAAGTTAATTTATATGAGTTTGCTAGTATAGTTAAATATCTTAATGAACTCATTTGGCATATTTGGTACATTAAGTCTTTAATTGTTGTAGAAACATTATTAGCATAATTAGATTAAAATACAAATTATTAGAGATTATGAAATTATCATTTAAAATGCTATAACATTTGTGGATATTAATTGATTAAATAAAATCATTAAATTTTGACATTTAGTGTTAAAATATATTTAAAAAATAGAAATTACCTTAGAAAAAGGAAAATAATAGAAAAAGACAATAAAAAATAAAAAGAAGAGAAAATGATAAAATTTAGGAAATTATAAAAAAAGAAATAAATAAAATAAATAAAGAAAGAAAACAAAAAAAAATTGTAAATCAAAAAGGACTACAACTATTTTCATAAGAAAAAGAGAAAATTAAAAAAATAAGGATAAGATATAGAAGAGATTTACTAGCTTAGATAAAGAGGAGAGATGGAAAAGTGTTTTTAAGGGGGAACAAAATTGAAAAAAAAAAGAGGCATGGCACACAGAAGGGGAGTGGTGTTAAGAGAGATTGGAAGGGAAGCAAGGCCAAAGGATAGAAGGATCACTAGCATAAGTTACCAAGTAGGCAATACTTTCAATTCTAGTACATGTTAATGTGAAAATTCTAAGTTGAAATTTATCTATAAAAAAAGAGTCTGTAGGTGATCTATATAAATGGAAAATACAATAACCTTACCCAAAAAAATATGCCTAAAATTAGTGTTAAATACAAGTATGCTCTAATTTTTGCTATAATTTCCATGAACTACAAGTGTGTGGCACATATTATGTATTTAATAAATAATTTTCAATATACATAAAACATGTGATATGATTATTATATAAGTGGTATCTGGATTTAAACTAAGCCTATGACTTGGTTACTATACTAGAATTAGATGTAGAATTCAATACTAATTTTTTGTGATCTTTATTTAGAATTAATGTTAAATACAAGTCATATATTAATCTTTGGTTACACATGATTACAATTTGTTTTAATTATAAATTTAATCTATTATCCAATACAAGTCAAACAAGAAATATAATAAACCTTCTACCTAACAAGTCATAGTTGATGTATAACTCAATACAACCCATAATGTAGTTTTGTTCCCATATGAAGAGGTTTATGCCACTTGGAGGATGAACATTAGCTTTGTAAATGTTTTTGGTTCATCGAATCGATGGTTTCTTTTAGGTTCCTTGTGTTGGGAGTGAAGTCAACACAAGAATTATTCAATAGATATGTGTTGGTACTAAATTTAATAGATTCAATATTTATCTATCTATGTTTAGCTATGAGGATTCATCATCCTTTAAATTAAGAAGATTTTATTTGTATCAATGCCTTTATGAACTGTTGATGTATCATATTAGAAACTAGATGCTCAATACTTGGGTCAAAATGAATTGTGTGTCACTTTGGTATAACTTCCAATGTATCTAACATGTATTTAAATTGATGAATTTGGGTTCCCATTTATCAAAATAAATTATAGTTCCTTATCTACCAATGTTGCAAATCAAACCATTGTATTGATGACTTATGGCATTTATTACCAATGATTTACTTGTTATTTAGACTCTTAAAGTTTACACTGAAATAAAACTTAATTGATTTAGTGAATATATAATAGTGACTTAAGTTGAGTGTAAAAATCACTTGGATTATACATATAGATAAATTATACTATTTAAAACAATGACTTAAGCTTGTAGTACATTGATTTAGTTCCATACCACAATGAATCAAAAACACCCTCTAGTGATTTGAATATTTCTATGAATATAGTTGATTTATCCATCAAATTCCTCCACATGTATAATTTTGGTTGTAGGATACTTAGGTATTAAATTTATGCAATGAATACTATTAGGTGAATAACATGGATAAACATTGAATCTATGCACTCTAATAGTTAAAATAAAAAAATTTATTTACTAGAGTGATTTTGTATAAAATGGTTGTTTATTGAGATGCTTAAAGGTGGCTCTCATATTGTATAACATTTACTATCATGCTTAAATTAATAATAAAAGTGAATTGATTCATTTAATATTTTTATTAAGCCTTTATTGATATTTTTTATGATTGATTTTTACACCAATGCTCGTGGGTATAAAATAAGAATGGTTATTGATCAATATTGTATGTTATTATTGGAATAAATCAGAGAACCCTCTATGAACATCTTCATACTAGTATAGTTGAGTTGCTCACTCAAAATGAGCATGTTATTTGAGATGTACCATATAATTGAATTTATAATTTGTAAGTTTTGTTAATGGGAGAATGCGTTTGAAAATGTAGATGTTCTTATTCATATATATAAAGATTACACATGTATCTTGGGATGTGTGTCCATTTGAATAGATTTATTTATGAGAATATATAAATATGGTGAGAACTTATATAAAAAAGGGTCATTAGATTAGATCATATAGTAAGAGTTTGGATAATATACTTATCCAGATATGAGAGATTTATTATGTTGATAGAATGATTGTTAAAATCCTCATGTAATCCTTAGTTATAATTATAGATGACTATGGGAATTCTTATATAGAGTGTATTATTTTGGGGACCTATGTATAGTACCTATATTGGGTAGTTTAATTATACAGGTGTATAAGTACACATATAGTTTGTGTGGGTAGCTAGCAATGTGTGATAATAACTATATTAATTATTTTAACCAAAACAATAGACTCTAAAGGAGTAAGAAACCAAATCCATGTATTCCCAACTCCCTAAAATGTAATAAAACCTATGAAGGATAATTATAGTGTGGAAGCCCTTATCTTTTTGAGATTGTCAACATGCTCTATGAATAAGGAAGTTTTTAGGATTGATGAAACCCTAAGGAGTTATTGATTAAGAGTTATAAATGAACATTGGTATTATATTTACATAACATTTGAGTACTTAACATATGATGCATGTACTCATATATATAGATTATACCTATAATTAGTAGATGGATAGAATGAGTCATAAGTGTCAAAGGGATTGAAACTATAACCATGTGAAAATAATCTCCTAGAAACAAAATAAAGTGTTAATGTAAAGACTATAATGGGTTTATAAGTTGTCTATTATCTATAATATTTATGACTGACTACCTAAAATAATGTAACATGTGCATAAAATAGTAGACTATATTATTAATGCTTGTGCTATATACTTGGAATCTACTCATGAAGATTAGATTAAGTAGTTAACCATAGGGTATATCTAGGTGGTATAAACTTGTACTTGCAAGGATTAATTATTTATGATTATGGGTCATTTTATTCTTGAAATCATAAGTTTGGTTATGTATAATTATGTAGTTATGAACTATGATAGTATGGGATGTCATAAAGTAATACATTATAAATATATGTTATACTCAAATGGTACATACTATAATTATTATATTTAGACTCACAATCTATGTTTGACTATTTGAATGTATGCATGTTGGTTATTGTTATGAATAATATTTTTTGTGACAGTTAGTGGGACTTTATGTATGCATGCATACAGCCTTAAGAGTTTAATGAATTCTATGATTGTATATTATTATGTTTCGTGAGAACTGTGACTTGCTTCGTTATATCTAATTACTTGAATAGAAGCTTATGTTTTCATTTATTTAAGACTAATTTATTATGACTAATTATGGAAAACTAGTTGTTAAGTCTTAAAATACTAGACTATGGCAATATGGGTTATCATAAGGTGTAGTATGGTTTGAAAATAATTATGGTAGTTAAAATCTATAGTTAAATATGTATTTACCTATGTGTATAGTAATTATTTCTAGTGTGGGATAGAAAATAATGTAAGATTCATTCATATGTTTGACATAATAAATTTATGCTTTGGTTACTCCTATGTTTAGTATGTTATATGATGTGATTGATATTAGTATGTAAATTAAATAAATCTTACATTACTAATATGGAGTAATTTAAGACTAATTGTGGAAAACTAGTTGTTATGTCTTAAAATACTAGACTATGGTAATATGGGTTATCATAGGGTGTAGTATGGTTTGAAACTAATTGTGGTAGTTAAAATCTATAGTTAAATATGTATTTACTTGTGTGTATAGTCATTATTTCTAGTGTGGGATAAAAATAATGTAAGATTCATTCATATGTTTGACATAATAAATGTATGCTTTGTTTACTCATAAATTTAGTATGTTATATGATGTGATTGATATTATAATGTAGATTAAATGAATCTTACATTACTAATATGGAGTAATTTAAGACTAATTTATTATGACTAATTGTGGAAAACTAGTTGTTATGTCTTAAAATACTAGACTATGGTAATATGGGTTATCATAGGGTGTAGTATGGTTTAAAACTAATTGTGGTAGTTAAAATCTATAGTTAAATATGTATTTACCTATGTGTATAGTCATTATTTCTAGTGTGGGATAAAAATAATGTAAGATTCATTCATATGTTTAACATAATAAATGTATGCTTTGTTTACTCATAAATTTAGTATGTTATATGATGTGATTGATATTAGAATGTAAATTAAATGAATATTACATTACTAATATGGAGTTATCGTAGGGTGTAGTATGGTTTGAAACTAATTATGGTAGTTGAAATATATAGTTAAATATGTATTTACGTATGTGTATAGTCATTATTTCTAGTATGGGATAGAAAATAATGTAAGATTCATTCATATGTTTGACCTAATAACTGTATGCTTTGGTTACTCTTATGTTTAGTATGTTATATTATGTGATTGATAGTAGGATGTAAATTAAATGACTCTTGTGGTTGAATTGTATTTGACTAATCTACATGAATAATATGGAGTAAGGAGTGAGATGGAATTCACTAGATTATTAGCATCATAATGCCAGATGAAGTCAGTCTAGTCAAGTGGTGTGTATGAATTTGATTGATATATAGATCATTATTATTTATTATTCATAAAAATTTAGGCTAAAGTATGTTTAGTGAGACACTATAATTTCATGAGTATGATTTACATGTTTGTGTGATATTTTGTAATAGATCAAGTTTTCTATGATACACTGCATGTTTAGTTTTATAAATCATATAACACATGAGTACTTTCTTGTCTCATTGGATTCTCGTGCCATCACTATCTACTCATATACGAAGGAAGGGTCATTCCCTGATGGGATTAGTGTGGGGGATCATTGGTCCATGGTTGGTGTGGAAAATAAATTAAATGATTCTCTCCCTCCCCACAATAGTATTACTTATCAAGATGACACTTGATATTGACACATATACTTGAGTTTGGAAACTATGATCCAAGGGAGCCATGTATCTTATATGTACATTGTATTGAATTGTACTTATTATTGAATATTTTCATGAAGAGTTATAATTAATTAATTATTATACATTGATTATGGTGGCTATAGACTTGTATTAGTCATGGATGAGTTAATATAATTACTTTATATATTTTCATTACGATGTGCTCTCATGATATTAGAGATTAGTGATATGTGATGTAATATGCTTATTTTCTATTATCACACTATGAGTATTTCATATGGTCTCTATAGATTTTTTTGGTGTAATCTATTTTTTGTATATGTGTTTAATAATAAAAATCACATATTTATAGTTGACCCTAACAAGAGTTGTTACATTTATGATTATATAGCACCTTAGTATTATACACTTGGAAAACTCAAACCTTAGTTGTTCTTAGTTATTTACCTTTTCCACTTTTTCAAGTCTCATATTTGTTCTATCTTATTTCCTTGGCCTATATCTTTCATTATGATTAGTATTATGCTGATGACCAAGGCCTTTTATTTTTCCCATAATTTTGAAAATACACTTATCTTCCACCTTTGCAAGTTTTGAACCTATACCTACTTTCTTGCTTCTTGGACACTAATGTCTAGGACAAACACTAGCATCAACATTATTGTCCTATCCCAACGTTAGTGTCTAGTACCTTAAATTCATCTAATTTATAAATGAAATACATCTTAATGGTTGGCCTAAGTGTTTTAATGTGAGTTATTATTCCAAAAGTATTGATACAAATACAAGATCAACCCTCATTCATTCCTCACCTAAAAAAATACCAAAGAGACCAAGGTAACTTATCAAAATCAATCTATCAAGAATTAAATTGAGCAAAGCTTCCCTTTTTTCATATTAGTCATAGGTATACCACATATACATGTTTGATGTACTAAAGGAACATCCTAAGAGCATGATTTTACAAGCTACAATCTTGGTCATTGTTGTACTTGTTTTACACACATTTTATGATTCACACAAAATATAACATATAGGGGAGAACTACATGAGTTTGAGGCCCTCTAATGGAGTATTGGATATGTAGGTAACACCCTCTAATAGTAGGTTCTTTAGGGTAGATTGACACCATGTACCAACTAACCCATTTTACCCTAAGGTCATAATAAAGATGGAATGCACGAAAGTGAAGGTGAATAAAAAACTAGAAGAATATAGGTAGTCACATCCTTTTCTAGCAAGTATTTTATATAAGATATTAGTATCAAATCCAAATAGTATAATTTATGCAACCATCCAAGGTTTATGTTACTATCTAGAGAGTTATATGTATCAAAGCCATAATCTAAAAACTATTTTAGAATATCCTTCCCACCTACTTTCTATTTGTTCTAGATCCAAAATTGCATTAGTATTATAAAAATATAAATACATTACTTCTTTATCAATTTTATATCTATCATAGTTTTAATTTCCATATTTAGAACATCTCAACATAATAAACTCATTGTATACTTATATTTAAGTTTAGCATCTAATTGGCTTATTATAGATCTAATTATCACCCTTATGCCATTTCATTTATATATACCCATTTAATATTAATTTTAGGCTAAATCCATCTACTTATATTCCATTTTAAGGTTAAATACAACATCTCTATGTAAATAGTTGATCTTGATTTCCCATGTCTTTTCTTATTCTTCTTGGGTCCATAATATTTTTATAGTTATCAAATAGATAATAAAATTAGTTGAAGGTTCCTTTAATACACATCTCAAGCATAAAAAAATATCCCAAAACTATCTTCCTCAAGTTGAATCAACTTTAGAACTTACCATTATTGAATTAGGGGCTTAACCAAAAAACCATATCCAAATGCTTCCATCTCAAATTTTATTCATGCTTCAGTGTTTCTTTTCTACTCAACCCTTAATGATTTCTCAAAACTAAATAAAAACTATGTTTTCAAAACTCATTTAAATTTCCCACTTTTTCAAATTTTGAATTATTTATCATGTGTATTTTTAAATTTAATCATACTTTATTTCACCTAATTATACAATAAATAAATCAAAATATTAAATGACTTATTATAAATAACTAGGAGGAAATATCAAAAAAATTGTTTCATATTAATATAAAATTAAATACTTGTGGTGTGTGCACTTTTTCACATAGATAAATGATAATGGAGAAAATTATAAGTGATGATCCTCTTAAGTGCTAGGTGAATGTTATAGGGACACAAGTATATCATCTATCAAGGGCTTAATTCTCTATTGTTTAGATAAGACATTACAAATCTATAGGGAAGAAAAAATGAGATAGTAAGTATCTATGTGAATTAATCCCATTTCATGGAGGAATATACAGGCAAAGCAAAAGATGTTCTTGAACATAGGTGGACATTAGAGATCTGATTCATGAAAATAATAAAGGCATTAGTATCTATATTTTAAAAGGTTAAGATTTTTTTATTTAAATATATCTTATTTCACCTACGTAAGATAACCAATCAATCAAAATAATAAATTATTAGGCATAAACTAGCATGAATAAATAATAAAAAGCTGGCATAAATTAATTCAACTTTGAATAGACATGTCATAAGAAATTCAATCAATCAACATATTAAATGGAAATTCATAAATCATCGAGAAGAAATAGAAAAAAATAAGGTAGTGTATATTTACTTTCCATTGAATACACTTGGCACATGCATGATTTGATTGATATGAATGATACTATAACATTTTTTATGAAATCAATCTCTTTGGTTCCAATTGAACATCATAGGGGCATGCATTTGTCATTTTTTGGGTGCTTAAGGTTATATTACACAATTAATGTGTCACAATTTCATATAGGGAAAATAACCTGAAAAGAAGTGGCAAGGTCACTTATTACCATTTTACATAGGAAAAAAAGGGAACTACTCATGATTAATTTGAATAAATGTAAACATGCATGGTTCAAGATAATAAAACAATAAATACATGGGTATAAAATTTTCAAACAATTTTATCATAGCTTTTATGCTATGAGAATATTTTTATTTAGCTGAGAAATAAAATTAAAATCAAAATATTAAATGACTAGTAATAAATCAATGATAGGGGGTAAATGAGGAAGAAGTCAATTCCACATTAAATACACACGTGTGTGATTTATCCTTTTTGGGATTATGGAATGTAACCCTAGGTTGATAAAAATTTGAGTAATAAATTAGTGACTAAAATACTATGGTATCTATAGCCACTGATTTGCACAATAATTGATTTATTTGAATAATATATAAATATTAATGAATTATAAAAGGTGTACTTAGCTTAAAAATATGACTGAGATGGACAAGTGGTGGGCTAAGAAGTGATGTAGGAGTAGGGTAGAGTGTCATCAATAGAGAATAGGTGTTATATTCCTATTTAAATAATATCATGGCCCTATTTTATAGTAACATAATGTCCTATAGACTTTTTGTGTAGTGTTAATAACCTTATGAAATTTAAGGAGTGAAATTCTAGGTAGACATTTGCTCTATTTTGGGAATCCTATGACTATATGACTAACACTTGGATCATTGTATTTTTTGTGATTTGACTAATTTCACTATGAAACCCTAAGCCTCTATGTTTTCAAAGGTTATAATGAATACAAGTGGAAGGAGATTGGTTTTAGTAAGGTAGGATGGACATGACCTCAACAACCCATGTGCTAAGCATTGACTACATATCAATACCTCAAAGGGGGATCAAGCTTGATGTAGTTTTCCCAATCTAAGTGCTAGTGCACGTGAGAGTGATTATAGTATGCCTATGTATGAATGCCAATTTAAATGATTTGAGTGTGAATTGAGACTAGAAACCTAAGTAAAACTGAGCTCTAGGATATTGTAGATGGATGTATGCAAAATTATGTGTAAATAAGGATCAATAACCTTAATTTGCACAACTATTTTTGAGTTTGTTCCTGATAATTGCCATATATGGGATAAATGAATGAGAGTGGTATTTATATAGTGTTTTACTACTTGTTGAGACATTAAATGAGTCTAGTCTGAACCTAAGATGCTTTTGGAAGTGGAAAGATATCTATTTGGGGCAAGGAAAGCTTAGGGTCAATAACTCTAACCCCTTTGTGAATAACACAATATGTTATAGACTAATGGGGTTACACTACTATTTAGGTGGCTAGAACATGTGAAAAATTATTAGGGATGCCTATGTGATGGCTCAATATAACTTTTGGTATATCTAGGCATGGGAAAGATGCACATAAAAGCTAGAAAAGGATCAAAAGAGACTCAAAGATAAGTATAAGGATAAGCTAAGGATAGGGTGACATCAAGTGACACTTGTTGCATTAAAATGAAATTTTATATGACTACATTTTCCCCCTTTTATTATAGAAATGAAACAAAGTGAAATGACTAGCTTAAAGGAAAGAGAAACATACTTAAACTTACCTATGAGGCGAAGCCTATGAATGTGGGTCTAAGTCTATTAAATATGTTCCATTACATGTCCAATAAATTAAACATATATGAATCAATCCTTAATAAGTATCAAAATCAAAGACAAAACTAAGTAAAGATATGTGTGAGAGAGAAAATGAATAATTACACCTCATTTGATACATGGACTAATGAAAAAACCTAGTGAAATCCTATGTGTGTAGATGGTGAGTAAATAATTGATAACTTGGACTAAGTTGATGGATTTCCATATCCACATGTGTAAGTGGATTAAAAACTCAATTTTTCCTTGACTCCATAATTGTCCACCCATTTTCATGTTGGATTATTGTTAATGATGTCATGGTGATGTCATAGAGGTGTCTTATAGAGTGGATGAAGTGCTTTGATAGCTTTAGTGATAATGACAAAGTGTGTAATGTGTTTGTCCTTATGTGCTTGAAGATGGCTTGGTTCATCTTTACTTTTGGCATGGTTAGAGATGTTTAGGGATGTGTATGATGATTGGATCATGTGTAATAGGTACATAAGATGCTACATATGATCTGAGAGCTTGTGTACATAAGTGGAATTTATCTATTAGTCTATAGTTTTCATCTAGATAGTTTAGGTCTAGTGGCAGAAAATTTGAGTAGGTAGTTTCTTGATGTCACCATTGCCATGTGGGAATGAGTCAATGGGAGTTAGTCATATGGTTGTGATCACATTAGTCTTGATTTATTATAAAACAAATCTCAATTCATACATTGAAGCATAGTCAAAGATATGAGGGTGAAAAATTGGTTTCTAAGATAAAATTCACTATTTTCCCATAACCAAATTTGCATATGGCCAAAAAGAGCCAAGTAAGCATGTTGATGAGGTCAAAATTCACCTGTGTGGAGGTGTCAAGATAAAATGATCATATGGGTTTGTTATTTTTATGCCTAATTTATTTTTGATAAATTTTAGATCATATGATGTAGTGTATTAAAATATATGCATATGTACAGTTGGGCTCCCATGTAGTTTGACTATGTTTTTCCATAGCCAATTTTGCAATGTGACAAGAAGAGTCGAGTGATAATTTTTATGGTGGAATATATTTCATATGTGAAGGTATCAAGAGAAACTAGTCTTATGGGTTTGTTTAATTTTCATCCTAGTTTATTTTCACTAAATTTTAGATCATGCACTGAAGCACAACAAAATTTATCATGCTTAAAGTTGGCCTCTCAAGTAGGTTTTGACATAGTTAGCTTTGTGACAAAAGTTTTTGAGAAGGAATTTTAATGACATTATATCTCACACACATGAGGGTTCTCAGAGATGTTTGTTATATGGTTGGATTATCCTATGTGAAGATATCATCTAGTCCAAATTGAGATCATGCATCTAAGTGTAAAAGAAGTTATTAAGGTTCAAAAATGGATACTCAGGTAGATGATCAAGGCTACCATACTTGTTCATTTTTGCACAATTTAAAGTTTGATCAAGATCGATGGTGTGTGATGCTCCAAGAAGTCAAGAAGTAGTGAGATACGGATAGGTGCATGATTTTTTATGATTGATAAATGGTACAGGATAAAGATCTAATGGTGAGTAGGTGTTCGTACATATTTATTTAATGGTGTGAGATACATGATAAAGACTTGGTTGACCCATAGAGATTGATGGAGTGCATGGAGTCAACATTTCAATTATGCAGGAGATGAGGTAAAAGTGATAAAAGTTTAAAAGTTGAGCATTGACACCTATGTATTAAAGATCAAACAAGATCGATAGATTGTATTTGATCTGAGAAATGAGGACATGAGATGTGAGCATTGTGTTTAAAGTCTAACTATGACCGTTGGCCTATAAATATTTGAATTTTGCAAAGGGAAAAGCCAGAGCTCTAGATTTTGTCCATATCTTTTGATATAATTTAAATTTGCTTGTGAAGTAAAAATCAAAGTGGTAGAAGAATCCAAGGCACATCTAGAAATATGGATTTAAATATATGAAAGTATGTATAGACATAGTTATGAAGGTTCAAAGTTGATTATGTTTTTGTATACGTTTTGTAAGGGACCCGAGAAGATTGTTTGAGCTTGTTTAGATATATATTGGTGAATTGGCTATTAGGGAGTGTTTTAGACTCCATGAAGATTCTTTGCATGCATTTTTAAGGTTTGACCAATCATATTAAATATGACCAATGATTTTGAAGTCGATTATGTTTTCATTCTTAATGATTGTGTGTACAAAGAAGTGTTTGAGATAATTGGGTTACAGTAGAAGAGTATTTTGGTGACTATGATCATTTGAGGATGTCCTAGGAGATATGAAGAGTGGACCTATGTATTTTTAAGTGGTCATATGTTCTTATTTTGTTTTTTATAGTATTAAAGAGCTGAATGGGTCTCCATAGGACCTAAAAGTAACTTAGGCCTATTTGAAGGTGTGTTGTGCTTAAGTGTGACACATGTGAGATGCCTTAAGGGTGAAGGCATGTATTGTAGCCAACAAGGATTATTATGGGCTAGTTAAGTCATGATTGATATATATATAGTGAAACCAAATGTGTTGGTTTCTAAACTTTTGTGGAAGATTTTGAGAGTGAGAGACTTAGGAGAGATTTGTGAGAGGCTTATGTGTGTGGTTTGTGAAGTGAAGGATATGTAGTGTTATTTTTGGTTGAGTTTATGGGAAGAGGAGATTAAGGACTATTTGTATGATCTATAGATCATATTTTTGATGATAGTATAGTGTTCTAATAGTTTGAAGTTATGTGAAGAGATTTAAGAGTGCATATGAATACTATTTGTGTGAAGAAGGAGAGAGATTATGGCATGCCTATGTGAGAGGCCTAGATGAGTTAGAAAGAGTTTGTGTAGTTATCAAATAATTAGAGGTCCATCATTAGGTGTTGAATACATCAGTTCTAAGGTGTAAGTTTTCATCTCAAGGAGGGTCTAAAGGACTTGATCTTCCTTAGGGGTAATTTTTCCTTATGAAACAAGGTTTCACTAAAGACATTTATTCAAAAAGACTTGATTAGGGTTGTAGGTTAGAAGGACTTGAACAAATAGGTGGTCAAAAACACTTGATCATCTTAAAGGTAGGTTATATTTTTGAAACTATTGTTTCAATAAAGGCCATAGGTCAAAAGGACTTGACCAAGGTTCCTGATAAGAAGGGATCAGTCTCTTGTTTGTGATCATCTTATAAGATAGTAGTCCATGTGTTTGTAAGATTGGTAGTGGATTTTATTCTGTAAGAGGGTTTCCCACATAGATCTTGTGTTGTGTATGTGATCTTGAATTATGTTCATTATTCACTACTATGAATGATAAGTATGCTTCATGAATAATTGTATTGAATGCTTAAGTATTTTCAAGGGTTTAGAAATAGAATTGAATTATTTACCACCACTGATTCACCCCCCCTCCTCTTAGTGGATTGTATCTCTAATAATTAGTATCAGAGTAAGGTCCTTTGGTAAAATCTTAACAGCTTGAAGATGATCCAAGGTACAATGGCTAGTGAGAATGTGCAAGGTGGTTTATCTACTAAGAAAACGCTAATGTTTAATGGATCTAATTATGCATTTTAGAGTGTTAGGATGAAGACATACATTATGTCCCTAGGGTTTGATGTATGTAAAATTGTTTTGGATGGTTATGTTGTTCCTGCTATTCCTCCATCTAGTGTTATAGATAAGAAGTTGTTTGAGAATAACTCTAAGGAAATGAATGCCATCACGTGTGGTCTTATAGAAACTGAGTTCACCAAAGTAATTCATTGCACATCTACTAAGGAAATATGGGATAAACCAAAGACTATATTTGAAGGATATTCAAAGGTTAAGTTGGCAAAGTTGCAGACTCATCAAAGATAATTTGAGAGCCTCAAAATGAAAGATGAAGATTCTATGGCATCCTTTCTAAAGAAAGTTGATGAGATTGTAAATGCCATCAGAGGTCTTGAAGAGAACCTTGAAGAGGCTACTGTAGTTAAAAAGGTACTAAGGTCTCTACCACTCAAATTTAATCCAAAATTATTTTCTATAGAATAAATTCATGATCTTACTTAGTTTAAGATGGATCAATTTCATGGCACCCTTACTACATATGAGATGAAAGTAAATGATGATATACCACTAAATAAGGAAGCAACATACAAAATAAAGATGAAGCCAAAAAGGAAGTTCCAAGGTAAGAAACCCAAGGAAGATGATTTTTTTATATTGATGAGGATGAACTAATTTATTTATTTAGAAGGAAATTGAAAACAAGTTTAGGAAAGTATAAGGGTAAGCTACCTTTCAAATTATTCAATTGTGAAGAGATAGGACATTTTGATAATAAGTGACCTCATAAGTATAATAAGGATGATGATGAAGAGAATGATCAAGGTCATGATGATGGCAAGAGATCTTTTAGATCTGATAAACGCAAGAAAGGATTCAGAAGGTTTGATAACAATAAGAAGTACTTCAAGGATAAAAAGAGTCTCTACACCAAAGAAGATTGTAGCTCATCAGATGAAAGTGAAGATAGTGACTTAGAGTATGATCATGAAGATGATGGTCCTAATGAAGATAGTACCCTTTTCTTGGCTGAGGAAGAAAGTTATTCATAGCAAAAGGAGTCTAATTGGAGTGATTCAAATGATGATGAAGAGAAGGTGGACTATTAGACTGCATTGACTAATGCTCATGAATAACTAAAGATTGAGAAGAAAATCAATAAGAAGATGGAATATAAACTCAAGGAATTTGAGGAACATTTTAGTATGTTTGAGGCAAGAATGGATGAAAATTACAAGGATCATGAAGATATGGTCAAACAAATCAATTTTTAATTATAAATCATGTCTACAAGCCTAAAAACTAAAAAAGATGAATGTATAAGGTATGTAATTGAAAATCAGTCATTGAAATCTGATTTAGAGAAGGTATCTAGTAATGTTATGTCATTTGTGAGATTTTAAAAAGAGATCAAGTGATCTAGAAAACATTTTTAATAATCAAAATCATGCAAGTGATAAGACTAGTCTTGGATACAAAGAAGAACCAGATACTACAACTCAAGATAAGATGAATATTAATATGAATAAGGACAATCGACCTTCAAAGACAAATCATTAGACAAAGAATGAAATTACTGGTACAATGAATACAAAATAGATAAAAAAAACCAAATGCCATGAGGTATGCAAATTTAAATGGTTATTTCTATACTTGGAATTAGTTTGGGCATAGAGCTAGAGAATGTAGAAGACCTCTTAAGAATGAATTTGCATGGAACTAGGATGGGGGTCATAAATCAAAAGGTGTAATCAAGGTTGGGTGCTTCAAATATCATGATATATGATACTTTAAAAAACATTGTCCATTCAAGGTAAGACAAGTTGAGTTTCCTTCAAGAGATATTGAATGTTATAGTTATTATGAATTAGGACACATTGTAATATTTTTTCCAAATTTGAAAAGGCAAAAAGAGTTTATTACAAAAATTATGGTGTGATTCAATTGTGAACAAAGAGGTCACATTTCTAGGTTTTTTAAGCAAATGCCTACAAGTTAGAATAGGCTCAATCTCCCAGAGTACATGGAAGAAGATAAGTTAACTCATGGAGACCAAAGGTGGTTAGTAAGAGTTATGATGAGTCTGTAGGTCCAAGTAATATGTTTTTTATTGTGGAGAATGCTTCAAAATTTGAAAAATTCTAAGATGTCTCATTGTATACTCATGTTGAGAATGAAGAGACCAAGCTCAAAGAAAAGACCAAGTTATTGGTTAAAGCTAGTTCTGAGGTATGTATGGATCTAAGTGAACATCATATTGTTGTTAAACAAGTGTGTAGTGATGAGGATTAAAGATTAAAGGAAGATTATTTAGATGAAAAGGTATGCCATGAATCTATATTATCTCCATGTATTGATAATCTAATCATAGAAGAAAAGGAGAATGTTGTAGTAATTGAGGAATTTGTTTCTCTAAAGCCAAAGAAGAAGAAGAACTATAAGTATCAATTGATCAAGGAGGAGAAGTAATATGAAGAGTTGTTTTTGTTTTATAAAATGGTGGTAGAGGGGGTATTTCTATCTATGATTCTTGAGAGACTCCTTTAAGTGGAGAAGCAAGTGTTGCTATGGTGTTTTTTAGTTGCAACAATCTGTAGGGTCAGATTAAAGGTTACCAGATGGCAAAGAAGGATTTATGATTTGTCAAGGTAATATTTTTGCATAGAAAGGTATATTGACCTTATTCTAGCATGCTCTATGTGGTTTTGTCATATGAAGGTATGTTGAAGTCAAATTAAAGATTTTTTGTTTACTGTCAAGTTTCCTAGTTTGTGCTTATGAGTATACAGGTCCTAAAATGGGTTATAGGAAGTCAAGGTTACTAATGGTGTGGAATCTCAAATCTTGGTCCAAAAGTGTGTAATTGTTGTCTCTAGGTGTAAAAGAAGTTTTAGAGGTGGATGTTGACTGGAAGGTGTTGAGTTGACTTTGTTTGTTTTGAGATTCTAGGGTTTTGATCTTTTCTAAAAAATTGGTTTGCCTTATGAGTTGAGGTATGAGGCTTCTTAATAGGTTGAATGGGACAAATGGGTTGTTAAATAAAACTTCATAGAGATCTGAAGGTTTTTGGTTCTCAAGTTATCTAAGTTTTTGTCAATTTGGAGGCTTAATTGGATGGTTTATGAAGGAAGTATATTTTAGAAGATGAGCTAGTTATTTCAAATTGGTGTCCATATTAAGTTTTAGCTCTTGAATGTGTGTCTACTAAAAGATGTAGGATCTAAAAGATTTAGGTAGGGCTATAAGAGGACTAGATAGGCCTGGTAAGAAGAAGAGTGTTTTTATGCAGTTTCTCCAAACTAACAAAGCATGAATGTTTCAAGGTGAGTTCTCAAGTTATTTTAGAACATTTTTCTTGATTGATGAGTCATATGATGTTATGTTGGTGGTCATGAAAGTGTCTTGAGAGAGAAGGCTAGTAAACCTACATGGTGGTTCTTCATGGTGTGTGGAGATCTAAAGATGGTTAAAAATTAAAATGGCTTAGATATTTTAGGGGGAGTCCCTATTAGATTTTTATTAGTAAGTTTTATCATTTTTTAGTGTTTTATGTAATCTGTCTTCATTAGTTGCAATGCTTGGTTGAAGTGAGTGTTGGCATGGAGCTAGAAGAAGTTGTCAAGATAAGAAGTAGGCTCAAGGTATGGGGGAGTTTGTATCATATTTATAAGACCTTATTTTCCTATTCATGGTATTTTTATGTCCTCAAGATTATTTGATGCCCACTTTGTCATTGTGTCAAAGGGGGAGAAAGTTTATGTTATGGGAGTACTTGAAGGAAGGAAGGTGAGTTGTATATTGCTATATATGATATTTGTTGACATCAATGAAAAAGGGGAAGATTGTTGGAGTATTTTTAGTGATGTCATAGAGGTGTATTATTGAGTGGATGAAGTGATTTGATAGCTTAAGTGATAATGACAAAGTGTGTAATGTGCTTGTCCTAGTGTGCTTGAAGTTGACTTGGTTGATATTCAATCTTGGCATGGTTAGAGATGTTTAGGGATGAGTATGGTGATTGGATCATGTGTAAGAGGTCCCTAAGATGTTATTTGTGAATAGAGAGTATGTGTACATAAGTGAAATTCATCTGGTAGTCTATATTTTTCATCTAGATAGTTTGTGTCTAGTGGTAGAAAATTTGAATAGGTAGTTTGTTGAAGCCACCATTGCCATGTGGGAATAATTCAAGGGGATTTGGTCATATGGTTGTGATAAAATTAGTCCTTAGTTTTTATATACCAAATAACAAATCATGTATTAAAGTGAAGTAAAATATATGAGGGTGAAAAGTTAGATTCTAAGAAAAATTCACTATTTTCCCATACTTAGCCAAATTTTTATGTGGCTAGAAAGAGCCAAGTAAGCATGTTGATGAGGTTAGAATTCACATGTGTAGAGGTGTCAGGATAAAATGATCATATGGGTTTGTTAATTTTTGTGCCTAGTTTATTTTTACTAAATTTTAGATCATGAAATATAGCACGTCAAAAGATATGCATATGTAAATTTTGGCTCCCAGGTAGTTTGACTATGTTTTCCCATACTTAGAAGAGCCGAGTGAGCATTTTGATGGTGGAATATCTTTCACATGTGAAGGTATCAAGAGAAAATGATCTTATGGGTTTGTTCATTTTTTATCATAGTTTATTTGTGCTAAATTTTAGATCATCCACTAAAGCATAACAAACTATATGCATGCTCTAAGTTGGCCTCTCAAACATGATTTGACATAGTTGGCTCTGTGATAGAAGTTTTTGAGAAGGAATTTTAATGGAATTATATCTCACACACGTGAGAGTTCTAGGAGATATTTATTATATGGTTTGATTCTCTTATGTGAGGAGATCATTTGGTCTAAATTGAGATCATGCATCTAGGCACAAAATAAGTTATTAAGGTTCAAGAATGGCTATTCAAGTAGATGAGCAAGGTTACCATACTTAGTCATTTTTACACAAGTTAAAGTTCAAGTAAGATTGATGGTGCACGATGATCCAAGAAGCTAAGAAGTAGTGAGATAAGGATATGTACATGATGTTTAATGATTGATTAAAAGTGCATGATAAGGATCTAATGGTGAGTGGGTGTTCATATAGATTGATTGAATGGTGCGAGCTACATGCTAAAGACTTGTTTGAACCATAGAGATCAATAAAGTACGTGGAGTCAACATTTCAAGTATACCCGAGATGAGATCAAAGTGATAAAAGTTTAACATTTCATCATTGGTTCCTATGTGTTAAATGGATTGTATTTTATCTGAGTAATGAGGACATGAGATGTGAGCATTGTGTTTGAAGTTTAACTGATTGTTAGCATTTAAATATTTGAATTTTTCAAAGGGAAAAGCTAGAGCTCTATATTTTTCCATATCTTTCAATAGAAGTCAAATTTTCTCATGTAGTAAAAAGAAAAGTGGTAGAGGACTCTAAGTCACATTGATAAATATGGATTTGAAGATTTTAAATTATGTATAGACATAGTTATAAAGGTTCAAAGTTGACTATGTTTTTGTATATGTTTTGTAAGGGACCCAAGAAGATTGCTTGAGCTTGTTTTGATATTGTTTTGATATATCTTAATGAATTAGATATTAAGGAGTGTTGTAGACACCATGTGGATGCTCTATGTTCATTTTAAATGTTTGATGAATCATATACAGTAGGACCAAAGGATTTGAAGTTGACTGTGTTTTCATTCTTAATGATTATGTGTACAAAGAAGTGTTTGAGATAATTTGGTTGTAGCATAAGAGAGTTTTAGTGATTGTGATCATTTTATGATGTCCTAGGGGACATAAGGAGTATACCTATATATTTTTAAGTGGTCTTATGTTCTTAGTTTGCTTGATATAGTATCAAATAATTGAATGGGTCTCTATAGGACCTAAAAGTGACTTAGGCCTTTTTGAAAGTGTGTTATGCTTAAGTTTGACTCATGTGAGATGCCTTAAGGGTGAAGGCATGTATTATGGCTGAAAAGGATTATTTTGGATTTGTTAAGTCATGATTACTCTATATATAGTGAAACCAAATGTGTTGGTTTCTAGACTTTTATGGAATATTTTAAGAGTGAGAAATTTGGGAGATATTTTTGAGATGCTTATGTGTTTGGTTTGTGAAGCGAAGGATAGGTAGTGTGCTTGTTGGTTGAGTTTATGAGAAGAGGATATTAAGGACTATGTGTATGATCTATAGATCATTTTTCTAATGATAATATAGTGTTCTTGTAATTTAAAGTTGTGAGAAGATATCTGAGGGTGCATATGAGGACTATTTGAGTGAAGGAGAGAGATTATGGAATGCATATGTAAGAGGCCTGTATGATTTAGAGAGAGTATTTATGTAGTTTTTAGATAATTATAGGTCCATCATTAGGTGTTGAGACATCAATTCTAAATTCAAATTTTTCATCTCAAGGAGGGTCTAAAGGACTTGATATTCCTTAGGGGTAGTTTCTCTGTGAACTAGGGTTTCACTAAAGACCTTTGGTCAAAAGAACTTGATCAGGGTTGTAGGTTAGAAAGACTTAACCTAATAGGTGGTTAGAAGGACTTGATCATCTTAGGGGTAGGTGATCCTTGTGGAACTATTATTCCACTAAAGGCCTTAGGTCAGAAGGACTTGACCAAGGTTCTTGATTAGAAGGACTATATCAGTCTATTATTTGTGATCATCTTATAGGATATTATTCCATGTGTTTGAAAGCTTGAGAGTGGTTTTATTCCACAAGTGGGTTTCCCACATAGATCTTGTGTTATGTATATGATCTTGAATTATGCTCATTATTAACTACTATGAATGATTTGTATGTTTCATGAATGATTATATTGAATGCTTAAGAATTTACAAGGGTTTGGAAATAGAATTGAATTGTTTGCCACCATTAATTCAATGCCCCCTCTTAGTGGATTATACCTCTAATAGTTTAGTGGATTAAAATCTATGAATAACTTGGATTGGATTGATGACTTGTCCAACTCTCTTATGTAGGTGGCTCAAAAACTCAATTAGGTTATGACTCCATCATTGCCTACCCTTGTGTAGTAAAAGAAGTTTAAACTAAAATTGTGTGGTGTCATGAAGTTGTAAAATATGGATTTGGGACACTGGAGAACTTTTTAAAAGTAAAATAACACAGGGGCCACTTGAGAACTTTTAAATGTAAAATAGCTCAAGGGCCACTCAATAATTCCAACCACTACAGACAAAATGAAGCATTAGTCTAGTATAACCTTGATTTATATAGTTTATAAAGTATACAATGTGGATAAATACATTTATTTTTCATTCAATCTAAGATAATTGGTGCAAAACTAAGCATATGGAAACAATATGTTGTGCACATGCCCCTAATTTTGATATATGTGCATATGGATTTTGGATTAAGTTATAGTAATTTGTGTCTATGCATATCTAAAACTGAAATGGGAGTGATCATGCCATACATGATGCCCCCAATCTAAGAAAACCTATGTAATTATATATAAAAACTAAATTTATATTGAGCATATCTAATAATTTTTTATTGAGACTATGTAAATCTGAATTGTATTTGCTTTACCTTTCTGAAAATTCTATAATTTTTTGTCTTTGAGGCTACTAGATAATAGCATGGTGGGTGGACTATAAATCACTACACTTATGGTAGTGTAAAACACTATTACCTAAAATTATTTATTTTAATAAAAACTAAGATTGATCTATATATGACTATATTTCATTATATTTTCTTGATCTGAGCTCTATAATGTGTTTTCATGTTGAAAACTATATTTTGAGTACGTAAGCATGACCTTATCTCTATGATGAACCCCTGTGAATTCCCCCTCTTTTGATAAGAGTTGTTGAAATTTTATTCACCTAAATTCACTTGCCTACATTATCATCACTAATATTACTATTAGTCTACACTACTTTTGCATATCTAATTTTTTCTAATTAATCTCATCCTAATATCCCCCCTTCCTAGTCATTTATCTAAAATCCCATTCATTCCTCTTTACTTACTAACCTTATTCATCCATACCAACCAATTAATTTATCCTAAATCCTCATTATCCTAATCTAATCCCACTTATCTATTAATTGGGAATTTTAAATTCCCATGACCCACCTACCCACCTATTAAGCCTATGCCTAGGCTCTCCTACACCCCTAGTCACTAATCCCTACCTAATCCATATCTAACCTCCATCTAATATTCATTAATCCCTAATAAGGATTATATAACCCTCCAAATCTATTACTCTCTCTATTCTCACCCCTCCTCTCTAAAAGCTTGTATATCTAGAGGCTTCTAAAGAATTTTAAACTCCTTAGATAATATTCAACCCTTGATCTCTTTCATCCATGTTTAAATCTCCACCAAAATTTCCTCCTCTTTATATTTAAACCACTCATCTCCTCCATTTGATCCATCTTGGAAAATCATAAATCCTCCATGTCCAACTAGAGTATTCATATTTAAATCCATATAGATCTCAAACAACAAATCTATGCAATCTAATCCTTATCAACAACCCTTTGATCAAACATCCATGTCAAAAATTTGAGTCAAAATAATCCATATCCCTATCATATTATTTTAATTATATTTAATCATGGTGTAAATCATTTAACTTTAAAATTATAATTCTATTTTAAATTGTGAATTCATTAACTGGCATTAGGTTCTAATTGATCTATCACTTTAACTAGTAGTTTAATGTTTGGGTTTGAATTTACATACTTAATTCCATATAGATATCAATTTTCATCTACATTTTGGAGACCACAATGGGAGCCTTTCTCCTAATTTATTTTATTTTTTTGTATATCCTTTTGGTAGCTTGTAGGATCAACTGGTAGGAGAAACATCTTGGATTTTTGGAAATTTTACATGTAAAGGTACAAGTCATGATTTTTCACTAGTATTCATGAATTTTCCCTATGTAGTCATGCCCTTCTCCCCATGAATTTTTATTGTCTTAACCATTTTTCCTAACTGCTAACCATTTGAATAACTATGATATGTTTTAGCCATTTGACAATAGCACAATTCATGATTTGTGACTTTGTCTAGCAAGTTATGATTTTGCACATAAAATAACAATTTTATCTAACCATTAACAATTTTTTTTTGTAATTTTCATAAAACTATGACTTCATGAATTGTAGTTTTATCCTGATAGTTGTAGTTTTGACTACTTAGTCATGGTTTTGCAAGATTTCATAAAAGCACTAATGTTTGACCACTATCTTACACCCTGCAAGTTCTATACTGACCATTTTTATCTTGGAAGAAGTTTTATCATCATATAGTCTAACATCTAACATCCTTTTATCATTATCAAGATTTTTGTTGACTAACCTCCATTCTATAAAATAATTTTTAGTTTCTATGTGGTCTATGTGATTAGTAGGTGTAACAAGAAAAGGAGGCCAAGATAAAATAACATCAACTAAATGTATCATTTTACCTTTCCCCTATCTTTGACAAAACCATAGATTTCAAATTTTTTAGAATCATGACCGTACTCTATAGAGTTGTAGTATTGTGTCCATAGTCATGATTTTGTCATATTGATCATTTTGAATTAACTCTATATTTAGATTCTCTTTAAAAATTCCATATGGTAGTGTTGGCCATTTTGGCCCACATACCAAGTTTTTCCTAGACTTAAAGAAACTTAATAGGGTCCCAATTGAATAAATATCAAATGGGTTAGAATCAAACTCAACATTGTAAATGGAGGGATCCAAGTGGATACTCATAATGTTCATAAGAATTTAGAGCCATGAAAAGGTTGAAAAAGCCTTAGAAATTCATTAAGACCTTAAAGGAATGATCAAAAGATGAACTATGTAGGTTAGAAGGACCACACTGTCAGTAGGGCATCATGCAAAAATGAGTAGACCAATTCACTTGTGTATTTTATAAAGTTTGCTAAAGAAGCCCCACGAGATAAAATATTTTAGTGCCATAGATTAATTCATCCCAAGATCATCCTTTGAAAGTTTCATTCCTTGGAGATTTATCTATCTTGAGATATAAAGTTTTAAAGTTAGATTTACAGGATGGGTTATTCATAAAAACATTAAATTTAAGCATAAAATGTAGGTTCAAAGATTGATGATCACATGGACATTAATGATGGTCACATGAACATTAATTGATGGGCATGTAGATGTTAAATTTAAGCTCGTGAGCTAGTTGTTTGAATTCAAATGGTAGGTCTAGGAAAATCTAATAGTCTACGTTTATTCATACATCCTAATCTAATGGTGTAAATTCGAGTCAATGTGTCTAAGGATATTTTGTAGAAAGAAATAAAAGGCCCACATTTATTAATACCAAAAAGATCTATGATGTATAAGAGGTTAAAAGGTCAAGGATATGATAGTAGGGATCTATGGGACCAATAGGAATAAGATAGTTTGGAGAAATTTGATTGGTCTGAGTTAATTTTTTATGGCCAAAGTTAAACCCAGGGAGCTTTCTCATTGAAAGTCAAAGGAGTAGTTTTTGACCAAAACATGGATCCAAGCTTGAGTCTAGCTCAAGTTGAACCAGAGCCAAATTTTTGAATAAATCCACCAAGGTAGACATGTAGACTTCAATAGCTTCATCGTTGAAACCAACTATATGAAATGACCTAATGAACCTTCTCTTCACTCTTTCTTTCCTTGATGAACCAGTTAGGAGAAGTTAACACTAGGACAAAACTCTAATAGATTGATCTGATGGTTGTAGCTACATTTATTCTATAACCCAACTTGAAACAACTTGATCCCATCATTACAATCATCAAGGAGTATCAATGAAGGAATAATGTAACTGTGTAATGGACTGAAGTGACCTAGATCAATCAAGAAGTTTGATTAAGCATAAATGTAGAAATAGTTTTAACTATGGTTCAAATGGAGTTGATCGCATTGATTCCTCTTTTAGCACCAAAATCTCTCTCTCTCTTGCTTCCTTTTCTTCTATAAGTATAGCCTTTGAGTTATTGTTAAACATCCCTTAGGCTAGTACAACTAGTCTTTGCTAGAAATTGTATTTTATACCTCTTAGAGTAATGAATAGAGAATTTTTTAGTTGTTTACTAATTTGTGTTTAGTGTTTTTGTATTTGTTTGATATGTAAAAGTGGTTGTCATCTTCCCTTTTTAGGTCCAAGTTCAATTTAAGTCCTAATAAACTTTTCTTGCAGGTCATTTAACATGTCTTAATGTTGGTATCAGGTATAGAGTGGATAGTTGACTGGAAGTGATTTTAATCAAGCCTTACCCTCATTTACCTCTAACCTAAGTCTATCAAATTGACCTCTAGGTGAAGTAGTATTTCTCAAAAACTATTGTAAACACTACATTAGTTCTATTCATGGTCTATTAGTGTGATAATGAGTTCAATATTGAGAGTGGATTTTTGAACATTCAGTGCATCACCACATGTTAGAATAGGTTTTAATTTATGTAAATATCTTAACTCTTTTCACCCCAACTTGTTTCAGTCTTAGAAAGAGAGGTCCAAACTATCATATATGAGGAACTAACCTCAATAAAAACCCTAGAGGTTTGGTCTAGATATAGGCATCCCATAACCTTAGATCATTCCAATGTTAGTGTAGGTATGAGTTAAAATTAAATAATATAACCTTTATTGGGTGTTATATGGATAGATAACAGTTATGGCATGCTTGGTGGGACCAAGATCCAAAATAATGGGAAGAATATTGGTGTGTCTTTCCTTTGATCAAATTTTAGAAGCAAGTTATCACCAATGGCAACTTCAAATCAAAGTTTTTGGTTATAAGCATCATGGGTATGTCTCATTGAATATTTTAATCAATATTTACATCTCATTTTACATATGAGGTTGAAATGACCAACTATGGTGGATACCCCTATCATTCACCTCCTTATCAATAGTTTTAACATGATCCTCATGACCCATATCAACCCTAACATGATCTATATTAGCCTTATGATGACCATTATCAACCATATACAAAGCCTTATTAGTAGTCTAAAATCTCATACCAGTCCTATAACAACCCTCATAACTCTTGTTATCCTCGTGATCAGCCCATCCAAGTCCTAAATCAATCCATCTCAAGATTCAAGAAAACTTTGTTTGGCTATGAAAAAGAGATGATAGCCATAGGAACTAATATAATATATAGAGAGGAGGTTTCCAAGCATGAAATTTAGAACATGAGAGCAAATTTTTAATGGGATAAAGAAGTATGTGCAAATTTTATAAGGCAAGGTCACTCAAAGTTTAGTTTTGATATTTTAGATGTTAGTGGTCTAATAATAAGCATTAATGAGAGGCTAGTGGTTTATGAGAAACCCCAGGGTCATCATAATCAATAGTACATTCCCATAGAGCTACCCTTTTACCTTTATGATCAACAAACTAATGTTTATCACAACCCTCATGAGTCAAACCAAGCCTTGCATAGCTTTCCTATTTGGATGTCTATCCAAGAAAGGTCTTAGAAATTTTAAGAAATATAATTTGAAGAGTCTAATTTTTATATTGCATAGATCATACAAGATCCTAAATATTCAATTTTACAGGAAGAAATCTATAGTGATCTAATCCATGATTTTGAGGCTAATCTAGCTAAGCAAATTGATCTTGCAAATTAGCATCTTCACTATTCAATGGTAGCTACAAAGGCAACACAATAACAAGTTCCTTATTTCACACCCATTTCTACAAAAAATACATAAGAAGAGGATAATAAACCTAAATTCATGATTTGGAATCAAATACAATAGTTCAAAGAGAAATAATAACATTCAATCATTCTTCAAGATGCTGAGTTCAAGAGAAAACCAAGTATCATTCATCCTCTATTCATTTCTCCTTAGAAACCAAAGTCCTTACCTTCATGGAAAGTCATTCAAGAAAAATCACAAAAAGGAGATGAGGTGAAGGTGATCCAAGAAGAGAATCCTCATGATCAAAATTATGTATCTATGGTAACATCTATGGACCTTTCTAATCTTGTTGAATACTTTTAGGGATATACTATGCCAATCTTGGAGAAGGAACCTATACTTTTTGAAGTAATGGATGAAGTTATAGTTGATATGAATGAAGTTCATAAATATGAGAAAGAGGTTTTAGTTTATAATATCATGATTGAAACACTTTTAGAAGATGAGCTTCAAGATATTCTACGTGAATAAGATTAGATCCATGAAGAAGATGAGATGCCATTCTCTAAAGAAGATGAGGATGAAACAAGTGTAGCTAATCAAGAACCTTCATGTGACTCCATCCAAAAGGTAAAAATATGTGATCAACATGTTTCAAATGGTTAAATTACTAATTAATTTCATGTCATTTTATTTGATCATGATGAATAAGCCTTTTGGGATGATCTAGAGAGATTTTTTGATAAGTTTGATAATCCATCTCCACCTCATATGGAGATTGAGGAATGTTCTTTAATAAGTATTGTTTCAATGTTAATAAATAAATGACATATTACAACCAAGTATGGATAACTATCAATAAATTAAAGACTTTGACAAACCACTACCTCAAATGGAAGATAATCAAGACACCAATCCAAGCATACTAGTTGATTTGCCAATTCAATCATTAGATGAGAATGTGACAAATCAATATTATCCTATGAAAAAGGTAGAGATAGAAATTTTTATGAAAGAAATAAGAATTTGGGAAGAATATGATTGGATCTTGGATCCATACCTTCAATCAATGTACATGAGAATGGAGATAGGAGGCTTAGTTTCATCATTTAGATGACATAAACATACAAGCACTCCTATTTTAAATAAGAAGCCATCAAAAGGAAACATTCATGCTTCAGAGATATATGATGCACAAAATAGCTTCCCATTCAACCTTGGAGGAAAGCTTGTTACTTCAGGTTAGTTGTTATAGGTTTGTCTTATTTCAATAAGTGAGAAGCACAAGAAACAATCTACTTCCCTTTTCATTGTTTTTATATTTTCCTTAGGTTAGTGGTCCTTTCATTGGTAGTTTAGTTCCCTTTTTGTTCTATTTTTCCCTTCAATAAATGCCTTGGGAAATTTATTCCATTTTGTTCCTTTTGGTCCCAAATTGTTGAACTATAGAGGAGAATCCATGCCTAATGGACTAGGTAAAGCAACATGGTATGGATTGTCAAGCATATCAAACATGCTTCCCTATGAGTCACTATAAATGTTGGAAATTTTAGCCCACATACCAAGCTTTGCCTAGACCTAGAGAGAAGCCTAACAGGGTCCCAGTTGAAGAAGATCAAATAGATTAGAAAGAGGATCAAATTTACAAATGGAGGGATCCAAGTAGATCCTCATAATTTTCATAAGTATTAAAAGGCATGAAAATGTTCCATAAGCCTTAGAAATTCATTATAACCTTGAAATAATGATCAAAAGATGAACTGTGCAGGTTATAAGGACCAAAAAGTCACTAGGATCATGTAGAAATGAGCAAACTAGTTCACTTGTACATTTTATAAAGTTTACTTATGAATCCTTGTGAGAAAAAATAATATAGTTCCATAGATTCCTTCATGCTAATACCATCCTCTAAAAGTTTCATGCCTTGGAAAGTTCTCTAAATCAAGTTATAAATCTTCAAAGTTAGACTTATATCATGGGACGTTCATGTAAACATCAAATTTAAGCTCAAAATTTAGGTTTAAATATTGAAGGTCACATGGATGTCAATGATAGTCTCATGAATGTTAATTAATAGGAATGCAGACGTCAAATTTAAGACATGGAAAATAACTTTTGGGGTTCAAAAATCCTAAGATGATCGTGTAGATGTCAAATACATTTGTCCAAACATCAAATATGAAAATGGGGATGTCAATTTTAACCTTGTGAACTATCCATTTGAGTTTAAAGTGTGGGTCTAGGTAAATATGATAGTCCACGTTCATTCATATATATTGATATAATGGTGTAAGCTTGAGTCAACGTGTCAAAATATATTTAATAGTAATAAATCAAAGGCTCAAATTCATTTATACCAAAAAGATCTATGGTATGCAGGAGGTTAAAAATTCAAGGATATAATAGTAGGGATCTATAGGACCAATAACTACAAGATATTCTAGAGTAATCTGATTGGTTTGAGTTGATTTTTTATGGACAAAGTTGAACCTAGGGAGCTTTCTCATTGGAAGTCAAAGGAGCAATTTTTTACCAAAGCATGGAATTGAGCTTAAGTCTAGCTCAAGTTTAACTAAAGACAAGTTTTTGAATAATTACACTAAGGTAGACACATATACTTCAATATATTCATCTTCAAAACTATCTACATGAAAATGACCCTTGTCTCCACTCTTACATGCCTAGACAAACTAGTGAAGAGCAGTTAGCACCAAGTCAAAAATATAATAGATTGATATGATGGTTGTAACTATATTAATGTTAGAACCCATATTAAATCAACTTTATCTTTCCATTGTAACCATTAGGGAGCATCAATGAAGGAATAATGTAACTATGTAATAGACTAAAGTGAATTAGATCAATCAGGAAGCTTGAATGAGCATAAATGTAGATATAGTTGTAATTATGATTCAAATGGAGTTGAGCTCATTGATTCATATTTTAGCACCAAAATATCTCTCTTACTTCCATTTCTTCTATAATTATAGTCTTTGAGCTATTATTAAACATCCTTCAGGATGGTACAACTAGACTCTACCATAAATTCTATTTTGTACCTCTTGGATTAATGAATAGAGCATTTTATAGTTGTTTACTAATATGTGCTTAGTGTTTTTTTATTTTTTTGATATTCAAAAGTGGTTTTCATATTCCCTTTGCAGGTCCAAGTTCAACCTAAGTTCTAATAAACTTTCCTTGTAGGTCATTTAACATGTCTTAATGTTGATGTCTCAAGTATAGAATGGATAGTTGACTGTAAGTGCTTTCAATCAAGACTTACCCTAATTTCCCTCTAGATTAAGTCCATAAAATTGACCTCTAGGCAAATCATTATTTCTTGGAAACCATTATAAACACTGCATTAGTTCTATTCATAGTCTATTAGTGTGCTAATGAGTTCAATCTTGAGAGTGGATCTTTGAATATTTAGTGCATCACCACATGTTATAATAGTTTTTACTTTATGAAAATATCTTGACTCTTTTCACCCCAAATTTTTTATATCCTATAAAGAGAGGTCCAAACTATCATATCTAAGGAACTAGCCTCATTAAAATCCCTAGAGGTCTAGTCTAGATATAGGCATCCCATAGTCATAGATCATTCCCATGTTAGTCCATGTATGAGTCATACTTGAACAATATAACCTCTATTGGTTGTTATTTAGATATATAATAGGTATAATTAGGGTAAAATATTTTTAAATACACTTTATGTTGCTCAAAATTTTGATTCATTTTCTGATAAAAGTCTAAAGTATTTTTTGTATAAAATTTCGATGTCATTAATCAGTTTTAATTTGCTTTAAATAATCTTTCAATAAACATTCCTAAACCTTTGATAAACTTATTATGATTTTTTTAATCACCTATTTTTATCAAATATCATAATCTTAAAGTTTGTAGTTTATAACAAAATCACAAGTCTCATTTTATAGAGAATAATGATATTGTCAATTTCAGTCATGGTTTTGTAGCTAACTATCATGGTTTTGTAGGTTAATCATCATGGTTAGCTAACTACTACAAAATCATAACTTGAAATATATAATTTTGATTTAGAGTCATGGTTTTTCACTCTTTGGTTGTGATTTTTCACTATGTAAATACAATTTTGCATTTAGTTTGTCTTCAAACTTTTCCTTTTTGAGTTCATTTTTTAGAGTTATTTTTGGTGAAATTTGAGTCATTCTAAGTTTCTCAAAAGATCCAAATTGGATTTGTCATCGGGGGCTCCACCCCTTGACCCCATCCTATCCCATGATAGGGAGTGCACCGAGGGTGCTTCCCCTAGACCCTACATGGGTCTTTGCCCCTTGACCCCACTAGGGGTTTCCACCCCTAGACCCCAACATCGTGTCCCATACGCCCAAAAGGAATTTAGAGCCAAATTGCATTTTTAGGGTGTTTTATTAATGTATATTAGAATAACATATTATTTATTTTAGGGGTGAATTTTTATCATCTAACATCTTATTTTACAATTCATAATTTGGTATAACATCATTCAAACTACTAATCCTTGTATTATAGGTTACCTTTTTTGGAGTGCCACTTGAAACTACTAACTATTTACTTGTAAGGTGCCTGTCAAAGACTCATTTTGGTATTTTAAAAGTGTTTTTGTATTGTATATAACTATTTGATCATTTTTTCTTGTATTGTATAATTTTCATCATTTTATCATGTACATATCTCTTTCTTTTAGGTTCTTTCAAGTTGTATATATCTCATATTTTAATCTTAATCAGTTAATTAATCTTTTATCTACATGTTTATATCTTGAGGGATACAGTCGGTGTATGCTCTCCCCTTTGTGTCTTTATGGTGATTCCAAGGGGGATAAAAAACCACCTATAAACCCTCCTTCCCTTTTATTTTGTAGGGGAATAGTGAAATGGATTTCACCACCACACACTAGTCCAAACTTTGTGTTCTAGCAAACTCTAAAAATAAGGAGAGCTGTCATTAGGTACCTAAGCAAAATTTCCCATAAAGGGTTATATGGAGTGAGGGGTGGTTAAACTCCAAGATAAAAGGTAGTTAGACATCATCCTATATATAATTGGGTCCCATTGTACCTTTTTGTATATAAGGGATGCACCTAGAGAGCCTGTACAAACCTAGCATAGGATCTTTCATCTGTAATAGACACCTCACTGTTAGAGTTAGTTTAAACTCCTAAGTATCCATCATGTGAAAATGGGCTTGAGAGGGCTTGATAAATTTTTTAATAGGTTACTGGCCTACATCCTCACCCATGAATCCATTTGATGGTGTGAACATTGAGTTACACACCCTTGAGTTTATGAATAATAGGTTTTTTGGTTTGATTGATTATGTGTGTTGTGCTAAACATCTACATACTTATCTAGACATTTTCACATCATATTATATATCCTTCCCTCATCAAAATCTCATCTTGTACATCTTAGACATCATTTTTTACATATTGTCCTTTTGTCTTACTCTCATCTTAGTCTAACCATATCTACCCATCACCTACATATTCTAATCACATCTTGCACATATTCATCATCATCATAGTGTATATATTATCCCATCCCCCATCTTATCTTCATCCTATGCTAAGCACATCTTATCACCACCTTATCATTACCCCATCACTCACATATCCTAACCATTATCCTATATATCCTTGTCTTACTCTCTTGTAAATATCATTATTTTTTTGTACATCCTTTTATTCCCTCCTATCATTATAACCACTCATCATTAGTCACACCCCCATCACCAATATCTCATCTTGTACATCCTAGACATTGTCTCCTATATATTGTCCTTTGGTCTTACTCTCATCCTAGTCTAACCATATCTACCCATTCTTAATCATCCCCCATCACCTACATATTCTAATCATGTATTGAAAATCTTTATCATCATCCCATTGTATATATTATCCTATCCCATCCCCCATCTTATCTTCATCCCATCCTAGGCACATCTTATCACCACCTTGTCTTCCCCTCCTCCTAGTCTAACCATTATCCACTCATCATTGGGTACATCCCCATCACCTATATCTTGTCTTGAACATAATTTTTTATCTTGTATATCCTTCTAGTCACATCTTAAACTCATCTCACTCATCATTAGTCATACCCCCTCACACATCTGAATCACATTTGGTCTTGTCACTTGCATCTTATCCTAAGCCAACATCTTATCCTAATCAACCTTTTATCTTGACCTTGCCTTAGCCTAGTCCACCTCAACACCCATCTAGTCTAACCCCATATTATCTTATCCTAGTTGGATCTTTAGGTCATGTTTGGGTCCTAAACCACTTTCATCATCACCTATCTATACTAGCCCTTATCCCATTATCCTTCATCACATAATCTTATCCCATCCAAAATACATCTTGGGAAAATAGTTTTTAAGTCTTGATATAGTACTTTTATCATACACATCATCTTATCATCCTAATCCACCATCATCATTCCGTGGTTAGATCTCATACTTAGTCAATATCTTGCTAGCATCTTGTCACTTTGTCAGTTTCAATCTAAAAAACCCATCATCATCAATCTAGTCTCTATTATCCTTGTATATTTATAAATAGCACCCATCATACCATAATCTTAATAGTTTGAATCCAGGAACCCATCAAATATTTAATCTATTTTGGTATCTTGACAACTAGGCATTACTGATAGGTCGATAACACCTATTGCATTATCATTCTAAAATTTGATCATAGCCTTTATCCATTAGTATATCTCATCTCCATCCTCATATATCATACCATCTTATCATTTTGGATCCACTTTGTTCAAGGATCCATCCCTAATCTTTAGCCTACCTTTTATCATCCATCATTTATCCTCCATCACCATGGAGTTAGACCCTACTTTCATTGACCAATACATATATTCCCATAAGGATGAGATCTTCTTTAAGTTCCTTATGATGGGTGTACCACTTCCTAAAGGTATTTATCCTATTTAACTCATTGCACCTCTTATTCAAGACCCTTCATGTGAATCCTATACCAATCCTCCATCAATTAGTCATAAACCATCAACTTCCCCTTCCCATACTAGCAAAGGGAATCCATACACCCAATCCCATCAACGACCATCTGATCATAAGTCTCATGCTTCCACATATAAATCACACAATGAATAATATCATTACACTCACTTTCATATTTTCTTATAATCCCTTTTCAAATAACTAGTCACCGCTAACATGATGGTCTATCCACCTATCCAACATCTTGATCCCACTAAGCCTAATCCCTCTTGGTATAAAGTTAATCATTATTATGCATATCAACAAACATAGGGGCATAAAATTAATCTATTTCATCCTTTCCAACATTTTTTCTAAGACCTCATTAACCATGGTAACATAATAATTGAGGATGAACTAGATGAGTCTCTATCCCTGGGTACATAAAAAGAGGAATGCCAAGATTTCATTCTTGATCAAGCCCTTCCCCTTCCAAGCCAAGGTCAAGACACCACACCCCTCCTCCATGATCCCCCCATATTTGACAAATATTCCATCAAATATGAGTCTCTTTCCCATAATCTTAGTCCTTCCATCTCTTGTGACTCCTCTTATGGGCCTATCATCCATCCATATTCTCCCTCTCTACCATCACATCAAATACCCCTTGTTGAAAAGTAAATTATGGAAAATAAATGTTTTACTTGTAGAATTTATTAGATTCTACATCAAAGTTAGCATCAGAAGTTTTATCTTCATTAGGATCATGTTTAACATTTGTATCTGAATTAGATTCCTCCTTATAAACATCATCCCTCATTGATGTTACAACAAATATTGATAATTCCTATCTTTTTTAGGATACTCCTAATCCATATACCTCCAATCCATCATTAGGAATATCTTTAAATCCCAATCAAGATGATGAATTCATATATGAGTTATTGAAATATTTATCTATTGAATATTTTTAAAGTGAATTTGATCCTCCTTTAGCTACATATACTAAACTAGTCCGTGTGATCCTTTTGCTGATCTTGAGGAAATTTTATCTGACATCAAAAATAGGTCTCCTAGGAACCCCTATGAATAATATGATACCCCATCACCACTCATTGACCTCAACATGCCCTCATCACCATCTTCATCCATAATAGACCCTTTTCTTCCTATCAATGATTATTTAATCACATCCCTTTATAATAATGAATAGGAACATACATCATTGGACCCTTCCTTGAGTAATATAATGTGTGCCACAAATTAAAAGGTCTCATACCATGATCCAAAAGTAAATCATAATACTCAAATCATCTTTGATCTCATAAGTCAAAATCAAGAAAATTCAAATCATCAGCCTAATTCAAACATGTCTTCCCTTATTGAAGCCTAAAATCAGGCACTAGGGCACTGTCAAAGTTAAAATAATCATCCGTCAAGAAAAGAATCAATTTCCATTGGTGAAGCCCAAAATTAGGCACTAGGGCACTTTCAAAGTTAAAATAATCATCCATCAAGATAAGAATCACTTTCCATTGGTGAAGCCCAAAATTAAGCACTATGAGGTAGTCAAAATCCAAATAATTTCAAAAAAACTATTAGTATGGCTAATCATCCATATAATAATCAGATCAAAGATGAATCACAAAGACAAAGTGTCTTAGATATCTCGTAGTCATTTGTCAATTGGAACCAATCCAATGAATCACGTCTCACATCTCTAATGATGTATGCAACTACTAGTCCTAATCCTCCATCATTCATCATATCATATTATCATGAACCCACAATCCCATCAATTCCTATAATCCATTAACATCACATACATCCCCATAAATACCTAATAACATCCATACCTCCCATTACCCTCCCAAGCAACATTTTATCTCCTAGGAATAATGACAATACCTAGTCTAGATATCTGGAGAGGTCACACTCAAGAATCATCAAAGGTCACATGGACCCTAATACATCCAATATTAGTAACATGGTCCTAACATCACACTTATCTATAATAATTTTTGGATGAAGATCACAATAATGTATGTAAATTTTATCTCATACCCATACCTAATAAATTGATATGCCATTCAAAAGTCAAAAGTAAAAAAAATCATTCATCCAATGGTGAAAACTAGTCTTCTAGCACCTTTGGAAAGTACCTTGATGAAAATATATCTCTAAAATCATGGTAAAATAATCAATTGTCCATTTTATACCTCAAAACTTGGGGGCAAAATCCTTCCTTTTTATTCATTATGCCTATCCCTTATCCATATCCTCCATCCATTATTTCTATCTGTCATCTATCACATACATACTATCATCCATCCTATCATACTCCTTCCCATTTTGACCCTCATAAGGAAGTGTAAGGTGTCTTTAAAAATGTTCTCAAACCATCTTGGCATTGTTCTAATGGATACTTAGGAAACTAAACATCGAGATACTTCATGATGTGGTCATTGACAATCCCTAGTCCCTTCTTCCTTGGTCCTCATTCCCTTTTCTACATCACCCTCATCATTTCATAATTCCATCCTTAATTACATCCATCCTTATATAGGTTTATATGCTTGGTACTCCATTTTATAGTAACCTCATTTGTATAGTGTACATACATATTCCAAAAAAAACACTAAAAATGGAAATATTTCAAAAACCTTAAAAATCATAAAATTTGAAAAATCCAAAAATCCTAGTACATAGTGTTTTGTCTTATACATAATACCCTATTTTCATCCAAACACCTATCAAATCACTTCTTTGCTAGTATGGAGGGTATTTGATCCCATCATTTCCTCCTCTTCTGGATAGATTGGAGTCTTTCAAGGCTTTGATTTTTAGTCATACTTGGTCATCTTAAACATCACTTTTCCAAATTACTTTGTTTGACCACTTTTAGATTTGATTTCTAGACCAAATCCATATTCAAATAACTTATCCCAGAACTAGGGGAAAATCTAGTCTATATTGATCCCAATCCTAATCCAAGTCCCTAAATCCATATCCACATCCACATGTTTATCCAAGTCTTAATCCTAATCATCAATGTTAGTATATCCAAGTCTACCCTATGTCCCACATCCTATTATAATCCTATCCAAATCCAATTCTATCCTAATTCTACCATCACATCATGATCATTCTAGTCTAACCCATCATATAATCACTCATCTCATCATTAGACAAGACATTGTGACACTACATGTAGATACTTATGTATGAATTGTCTATTTTGTTTGACTTGTTTGCATCATATATATATATATATATATATATATATATATATATCTTATATATATGTATTTGTTTATATTGTGTCTTTTTTTGTCTATTAGGAATGAACGAGGATGCTATGATGTCACTAAAGCCATAATATTATTTATAAGTACCCTTTATGATGTAGATTTTGATTTTGATTTTGATTTTGATTTTGGCACACTATCATCTTGGTCATATATATATCAAGGGGCATACTACCAAGTGACATATTTATTATATTTCTTAGACTATGATAAGTCTTATGAAATTTATGATGGCTTGATCACCCACACCCTCATCATTTATATAATTGTCTCATCATCCTTATTTCCCATCACTAATCTAACCCTCTCGACCCATTTGACTAACATCAAATAATCCTCTAATCAATCATCATCATCATAATCATCATCATCATAATCATCATCATCATCATCATCATCACCATCATCATCATCATCATCATCATCATCACCATCATCATCATCACCATCACCATCACCATCACCATCACCATCACCATCACCATCACCATCATCATCATCATCATCATCATCATCATCATCATCATCATCATCATCTATTCCCTCATCATCATCCCCTATCCTTTAATTATGAATACATCATCCTGTAGTCTTTTCAGACTATATAGGTAAGACTTGGACACTTTTTAGTACCCAAGGATAACTCGACCACTATCTCCTATATTGCTCCTTTACATGTTTCCTTGCTAGGGGAATCATCATTAATCACATTATAGATTATTTATTTGATATAATGTAGTCTTATATTTTGGTCACTTGATCATATAATTTCTTCTCTATGATCACCTACATCATATTGATTGATTTAGTTTTGAGCTACACCCATAATTAATCTTATCAAATCCTTGTCTTATCTTAGCCTATATATTTCCCTTGCATGAATCCTTGCTTGGGATACATATAAATATTATGGCCTTTCAATCACATCATCATCATGTTATAGTTGATTCCGCCTGGGATATGTTGAAAACCATAACACCCATCATCTCTACTCCCTATGCATGTGTCCTTACCAGGGACATCATCTATTTATAGCTCATTTTTCAAGTCAAATTCATCATCTATATCACATCTAGAATCCCATAACCTTATCTATCAATCACATCCCACCCATCATTTCTTATTTTTAGTGGCCATCCATCTCATTCTTCCTTGCATGTCCCTTTGAGGGGGCATTATATCCTCTAACATCATCTACTAACATCATCCATGACATGGTTTTTATTTGAAAGACCATTAATCCCTTAACTTCCTTGACTCATAATTACCTTTAAAAGAGGGGTAAAATGTATGAATCTAAATTCACTCACCTGCATTATTGTCACTAATATTGCTATTATTCGACACTAATTTTGCTTATCTAATTTATTCTAATTAATCTCACCATAATATCCCCCCTTCCTAGTCATTTATCCAACATCCCCTTAATTACACTTGATTTTATAACCTTATTCATCCCCACCAACCAATTAATTTATCATAAATCCCATTATCCTAAACTAATCCCACTTATCTATTATTTGTAAATTTTAAATCCCCACAACCTACCTACCCACCTAGTAAGCCTATGCCTAGGCTCTCCTAAACCCCTAGTCCCTAATCCTTACTTAATCCCAATATAGCCTCCATATAATCATAATTAATCCCTAAAAATGATTTTATAACCCTCTATATTATCACCCCTCTTCTCTAGAAGCCTCTAAATCTAGAGGCTTTTAATGAATTTTAAATTCCTTAAATAATCCTCAACCCTTGATCTCCTTCATACAAGTTTGAATCTCCACCATTGATCTTTCCTCCTATTTCTATTTAGACCACTCATTTCCTCCATTGGAGACATATTATAAAATCATAAATAATCCATGTCCAACTATAATATTTATAGTTAAATCTATATAGAGCTCAAATAACAAATCCATGACAATCTAATCCTTCATCAATAATCTTTTGATAAAGCATCCATGTCAAAAATCTGAGTCAAGATAATTGATATCCCAATCATCTTATTTTAATTATGTTTAATCATGGTGTAAATCATTTAGATTTAAAATTATAATGTTGTTTTAAATTTTGAATTCATTAGTTGGAATTAGGTTCTAATGACACTATCACTTTAACTAGTAGTTTGATCTTTGGGTTTAAATTTACATAGTTAAATCCATATAGAGCTCAAATTTCATCTACATTTTGGTGACCAAAGTGGGATAATTTCTCATAATTTAACTATTTTATTTTTTATAAATCCTTTTGTTAGCTTTTGGGATCAATTTGTAGGATAAAAATCTTGGATTTTTTGAAATTTTGTATGTATAGGTGCAAGTCATAGTTTTGCACTGGTATTCATGACTTTGCCTTGTGTAGTCATGACCTTGTCCCCATGAATTTTGATTTTGTCTTAACCATTTTTTTTAACCACTAACCATTTGAATAAATATGATAGGTTTTATCCATTTGACAATACCATGATTCATGATTTGTGACTTTGTCTAGTAAATTATGATTTTGCACATACAATAACAATTTCATCTAATTGTTAATAGTTTGTTTTTGTAATTTTCACACAATCATGACTTCATGAATTGTGGTTTTATCCTAATAGTTATAGTATTTATTTATTAGTCATGGTTTTGTAATATTTCATAAAACCACTAATTCTTTACCATTGTCTTACACCGTGCAAGTTTTATTCTAACCATTTTTGTCTTATAAGAGGTTTTATCATCATATAGTCTGACATCTAACATCTTTTTATCATTATAGAGGTTTTTTCTGACTAACCTCCATTATTTAAAATATTTTTTTGTATCTCTAAAGTCTATATGATTATTAGGTAAAATATAAAAATAATGCCATTATATAAGATCATCAATCAGACATAGTCTTTTTCCTTTCCCCTATCTCTGACAAAACCACAAATTTCTAGATTTTTAGAATCATGACCTTGCTTTGTAGAGTTGTAGTATTGTGTCCATATTCATGATTTTTTCATTTTGATAATTTTTAATTAACACTATTTATATATTGTCTTTATAAATTCCATAAGGTAGTGTTGGCCATTTTGGCCCACATACCAAGCTTTACCTAGACCTAGAGAGAAGCTTAGTAGGGTCCCAATTAAATAAATATCAAATGGATTAAAATCAAGCTTGACATTATAAATAAAGGGATCTAAGTAGATCCTCATAATTTTTATAAGCATTTAGAGGCATTAAAAGGTCACAAAATCATTAAAAATTCATCAAAACTTTGAAAGAATGATCAAAAGATGAACTATGCACGTTAAAAGGACTAGATTGTCACCATGATGTCATGCAAAAATGAGGAGACCAGTTCAGTTATTTATTTTTTAAATTTTGATTAAGAATCCTTATTAGCCAAAATATTATAGAACCATATATTCCTTCATTTAAATATCATCCTCTAAAAGTTTCATTCCTTGGAAAGTTCTCTAGCTCAATTTATAAAGCTTCAAAGTTAGACTTGTAGGATGGGATGTTCGAATAAACATCAAATTTAAGCTCAGTATTTAGGTTCAAATATTTATGGTCACATGGGTATCAATGATGGTTAAAAAAACATAAATTGATGGGTACACATATGTCAAATGCTAGTCATTTGAGTTTAAATGGTGGGTCCAGGTAAATCCAATAATCTACGTTCATTTGTACATCCTGATCCAATAGTGTGATCTCAAGTCAAGGTATCAAAGGATATTTTGTATTAGTAAACTAAGTTTTTGAATTTATTAATAAAAGGAATATCTATGGTGAAAAATAGGTCAAAAATAGTAGGATTTGATATTATGAATCTATGGGACCAATAAGAACAAGATAGTTTAGAGTAATCTTATTGATTTGAGTTGGTTTTCAACAACCAAAGATAAACCCAGGGAGATTTCTCATTATAAGTTGGAGGAGTAATTTTTGAATAAAGCATGGATCCAAGCTCAATTCTAGCTCAATTTAAACTAGAGATAAATTTTTGAAGAATGCCACTAAGGTAGGTACATAGATTTCAACATCTTCATCCCTAAAACACTCTACATGAAAATAACCCTTCTCTTCACTCTTTCATGCATCAATGAGCTAGTGAAGAGTGGTTAACACCATGATAAAACTATATTAGATTGATCTGATGGTTATAAATACATTAATGTTGTAACTTATCTCAAAACAACTTGATCCCATTGTTACAACCATCAGGGAGTATTAGTGAAGGAATAATGTAACTATGTAATGGAATGAAGTGAATTAGATCAATCAGGAAGCTTAAATGAGCATAAATGCAGAGACAATTGTAACTACAATTCAAATGGAGTTAAGCTCATTGATTCTTATTTTAGAACAAAATTCTTTCTCTTTTGCTTCCCTTTATTCTATAAGTATAGCCTTTGATCTATTTTTAAACATCTTTTAGGATGGTATGTTTAGACTCTATCAAAAATTATATTTTTTACCTCTTGGAGTAATTAATAAAGATTTTTTTAGTTAATTACTAATCTATGTTTAGTGTTTTTGTATTTTTTTATATGCAAAAGTGGTTGTCATCTTACCTTTGTAGGTCTAATTTCAACCTAAGTGCTAATAAACTTTTCTTGTAGGTCATATATCATGTATTAATGTTGATGTCTCAGGTATAGAGTGGATAGTTGAGTGTAAGTGTTTTAGTCAAGCCTTTCCCTCATTTCCCGCCAACCTAAGTCCATCAAATTGACCTCTAAGTGAAGAATTATTACTCAAAAACCACTGTAAACACTGCATTATTTATATTCATAGTCTATTAGTGTGTTAATGAGTTAAATCTTTAGAGTGGATCTTTAAACATTTAGTGCATCATCACATGCTAGAATAGGTTTTACTTTATGAAAATCTCTTGACTCTTTTCACCCCAAATTGTATAGGTCTTAGAAAGAGAGGTCTAAATTATCATATCTAAGGAACTAACATCATTAGAAACCCTATAGGTCTAGTCTATAAATAAGCATCCCAAAACCTTAGATCATCCCCATGTTAGTCTAGGTATGAGTCAGACTTGAACAATCTAACCTTTATTGGGTACTATCTAGATAACTAACAATTTTGGCATGCCTAGTGGGACCAAGATCTAAAATAATGGGAAGAATATTGATGTGTCTTTCCTTTGATTATATTTTGGAAGCAAATAAGTTAACAGCAATGGAAACTTTGAATCAAAGTTTTTGGTTATAAAGGAACATATAGAAGGACATGTTCAAATGTCTGTATGTGAAAAAGAGCACACAAGTTTGGATTATAGCCAATGGAAAGACATGTTAAAATTCCTAAATACACAATCAAGAAGAATATTAAAGGACATGGGCATATGTCCAAAGCATAAAATTCAATGAAAGTAAAATAGTATATTCAAATGCCCTTAAATATATGTAGAAGTAAAGAGACACAATCAAATCTAGACTAGTAAATCTTGAAATGAAAGTATGCATAATCATGTGGTACATATCCATATAAGATATAATATGCATATAATTTGAGTCTATAATGGTACTAATAAAAAAAAATTATAGTATAGGATGATCAATATCAAGATATAATCAATGTTAAATCTGTGATATGGAGTATAGAAAGATATAACCTGATAAATTAGAGGTTATGTATGAAGTACCCAATAGGATAATATATCAATGTTTAATTGATGTATATGGGTATATTCCCTTGATGATTAGATAGTATCAAATCTAGATCTATATAGAGGATCAAAGTCTTATAGTAATCTACAAATACTCAAAGGGAATAAGTGAAGCATGCATGTATGATAAACCTAACTACACTAACATAGATAACATATGTAGCACTTTTAAAATAGAAATAATGTAAACATGGAAATTAATACAATCTAAATTTTTTATTTTATGATAAATATCTGAATGTTTTTTAATTTTTAAACATATCATATTTTTTTTGTGTTTTTTGAGTATAAGATATTTACAAGTAACAAAAAATGAAACTATGTACAAGGAAAAATATAAAAGAAAATATGTACAAGTAAATTGAAATAATGAAACTATGTACAAGTAGATTATGAGTTATTTATATATATAATATCCATAGATGCATGATATTCATTGGATTCTTCATTGCCTTACCATCAAGTGAAGCTAGACAGTGTATCTTAGGGCTAATATTTCCTATGATTAAGTATGGGTCAAGCCAATTTGGTTTGAACTTTCCTTTTGTCTCTTCTCTAGAATTAATGTTTCTGATGTTCTATTTTAGAACAATATCATTGAATTTTAATTCTCTTCTATGAACATGACTATTTTATGCCCATTGGATTCATTTATAGTATGATTTGAGGTGCTTTGACTCTTGGATGAGTTTTTGATTAAACTGTTCTAACTTATGAAGATATTTCTCTCTATAATTCTCATCTATGATAATACCTTTGAGGGATAATCATAGGGATGGAATTTATAATTCTAGTGGGATAACTGCTTCACTACCCTACACTAGTGAAAAATGAGTAGTTCCTATCAATGTGTGAATACTAGTGCAGTAAACCCATAATGCATAGACAAATTGATTATGTCAATCATCACTAAATTTGGTAACTATTTTTCTCATGATACTATTAATTATCTTGTTTTTAGGTTCTACTTGAACTTTACCCTATGGGTATTATGGAGTAGAGAATGTGTATTAGATCTTATATTTAGCACTATTCATTGTTTTATTCTTAAAAGAGGTTCCATTATTTGTAAGTTTGGCCTATGGTAGGCCAAAACATGAAATGATATTCATCATGATAAAATGACATATATATTATCTAGTTGTGGATTTTAATGTAATGTCTTTCATCCATGTAGTAAAGTATTTTGTAGTTGTAATGATGAACTTGTGACCCCCTACTAATTATGGGTTGATTTTATTAATTAGATCAAAGCCCCATAACATGAATGGCCATGGGGAGAAAATAAGTTATAATTAATATGAAGAAGCATGGTGTATATTTCCATGTTGTTGACATTTATCACATAATTTATCATATACTTGACATTCTAGTTCCATGGTGGGCAAATAATACCCTTACCGAAGTAATTTGTGTGATATTGTTTTTTTGTTGAAATGGCCACCACATTCACTATCATGTACTTGTCTAATGACTAACTTAGCTTCTTTAGATGTCAAAAATTAGAGTAAGTTTCCATAAAAATATATTTTAAATAAGTATCCACTAATTATGACATAAATAAAATAATTTATCTCTAATTTATGTTTATCATTCCTAGTGAAAGTATTTGGTGTGATAGATTTGTGCAAAAAATTATAAATATCATAAAACCATTCTCATTATTTTGTACTATGAATGGTGGATAAAAAAGGTAGAGCTATGACATTAATGTGGGTTACTGATGGAGACCATAATAATTTAATAGTGAATATAGCTTGTTCATCATTGATGTTAATATGTATCAATGATGCCACACTTTTCATTACATCAGTGTGATTATTATCTTTTAGAGGAATAATTTCACTAGAGAAGTATTCAAATTGAGAACATAGACATTGAGTCATATTCTTGTATGGAATTAAGCATTATTACTTAGCTTGGTGTACAGATATGACTTGATTAGAAACTAATAGTGAATCCCCATAAAATTTAATAGATTTTAATTGGAGAGATTGAGTTGTAAAGAGGCCAAGGATAAGTATGTCATATTCTATAATATTATTTTTGCATGAAAAACCTAATTGATATGCAAGTGGCATTGTTTTACCAAGTAGAGTGGTAAATATAATTTTGACTCCAATGATTGATGCACATATAGAACCATCAAATAACATAATTTATGTGTCATAAGTAATGTTGTAAGCTATGAAATCATCTCAAAAATTATCACTGATATGATCGATATCTAATAGTGAAGTTGATTCTAATTGGTCTACAATTATTTGGCCCTTTATTGATTTTTTTAACACGATTTTTAGATAAAATTATGTGATTAATATTACCCATTTAGATATACAGCAAGAGAGATGTGGTTTTGACATAAGAAATATAAAAGGATCCTATTTTTTAATAACCTATGTCTCAATATTGATCATATAGTGCCAAAGTTTTTGTGTAGCAAATACCAGTGCCAAATAGAGTTTTTGCATTGTAAAATAATTTTTTTTGTAATCAATAAGTTTGTGATTGATGTATTAAATAGCTTTTTCTTTATGTTGGTCATCATTTTATGCCAAGAATTTACCAAGAAGTGGCCTATTGGGTATTGGTGGTACCAAGATAGGTGGAATCAACAAGTATTGTTTGAGTTCATCAAAGCTTTCTTTACATGAAATATCCCATTAAAAGTTGGTATCTTTCTTAAGTAATATTGTGAGTGATTGAGTCTTATCTGCTATTTGTTCCACAAAATTATAGATTGCCTAAATTTTTCCTTGTAAAGATCTAATTTGTTTTAAGTTTATAGGAGGAGACATATCAATTATAGATTTACATTTATTTGGATCTACCTCGATGCCATATTGGGACATTATAAATCCAAATAGTTTACTAGATGTGACACCAAAGAAATATTTATTAGGATTTATTTATACATTTTATTGTCTCAACCTTTCAAAAAATGATCATAAATATACTACATGATATTGTTGCTATTTTGATTTAGCTAGTAAGTCATCAATGTAGTCTTCAACTAATTTATGAATTAGATCATGAAAAAAATAGGTCATAATTCATTGATATGTTTCTCCAATATTATTTGATATAAAAGGAATGACAATATATAAAAATGTGCCCCATGGTGTGAAAAAATATTTTTTTCTTGATCCTCTTCAATTATCTTGATTTCATTATAATCGATGAAATCATCCATGAAAAATAACATCTAATATACTACTATGGAGTCTACTATCATATTGATTTTAGGTAGGGGAAAGTAATCCTTAGGACATGCTTTGTTTAAATATCTATAATCCAAGCAACTTTTAATTTGTCTATTAGGCTTAACAACTAGTACAGTGTTGGATTCACATTCGGGGTGAGTATTTAGACAAATCAAGTCTGCATCAAGGAGACATTAGATCTCATCTTTGACTAAAATATCTACCTCAGGATAAAATTTTCAATTTTTTGTCTCACTATATTTTCATCATGTGTAATATGATTGAAGGATTGATGTTTGGCATATCTGAATAGGACCAAGAAATTTCTTAAGGAAGTCTATTAAATCTATCAAATATTTATATTCTCTTATTTACCCAAGGTGGTAACTAATAATATTTTGTGAGGATAAATTTCCATGCCATAATTTAATTCAATTATCTCTTTATTAAGTAATGTAGATCAATCATCAGTGTAAGGTGATGTAGGTAGGGTGACATTTGTGTTGGTTGGGATATCATTTGAAGTGTCTCAAATCTCACACAAGTATGCTTGGGCATTTATGGAATGAGGAAACCTATTATTATGATATGAGGAAAAGAGATCCTCATATGCCCCTAATAATTTTAAGAGACCATCATTAGAGAATTCAAAAAAAGGGAGTAGATCTATAAAAATAATATCATCAATAAGGTCAGGGTACACAACTAAGAGTGTGGAGATATGATTTACTACATTGTTTATCTATGGAATGGGTTGAAAAAACACTATATGCTAAGAAACATGGTGAGAATACTTAGCATTGTGTGTTATCCTTATATCAGATTTCATGCTTTCATTTTTTATTAGAGGCCTCAATAGGATTAATAATTCCTTGTTCATGTTTTTTGAGTCTTTATCCTGTGTAGCCCATTTTTTAAAAATATGTTATTGTAAATAGAGATTTAAATTTATTATCATTTACTCCTAAGGTTTTTTTAGGAGTCATATGTGAACTCTAAATATTAGGCTATATAGGTGATCTATCAAAATCCATTTGAGGAATATAATTGTGTGTAGGCTCTATATTCTGACAGTATTTGAATGGTTCATGATCTATAGAGCATTTATATATATAACATTTGTAAAAAAAAATTAAACATACATGTAAAATTGAGGGGATTATGTGCATATCATGAATCTAAGGTCTGCCAAGAAAAATATTGTAATTAAGATCATTAGGCATAACTTGACATGTTGGAGGTAGTGTTCTAGGTCCCAATTTAAGATTTAGTGTTATCTGACCCAAAAATTTGTGTGGAATATTATCAAATCCTTGGATGTTCATATCAAAATAATCTAAATACTTATCATTAATATTAAAAAGTCATAAAAAAGAGATATTACAAATGTTTAACCCTGATCCATTGTCGACTAATAGTCACTTGACACCCACATTGTTAATTCTCAATTGGATGTAAAGAGGTAGGTGTTAATGTATGATGTGTTGATGTGGGAGATATTTTTTGAATGAAATATGACTTTTGTTCTATTTCATAGTAACAATTATATAAGAAACATAATCTATATCTCATGTGCTTGGTACCCTAGTGTCACAGAGTGATGCATACAAGACATATTTTTATGTGTTAGAATGTTTCAGAAGCCCTAAAATGGAAATAGTGGATAGAGGAAAATTGATCTAATCGATAAAGTTATAGCCATGGTTTTTAATAACCTGCCATGCTTTAAGACCCCTTGTGGACATCATAGCATGGACACATGGTTTGTTATGAACATAGAGCTGGTAGTAGGAGTGGGATAGTATCTAGATGGGTAGGGTTGGGAAGTAAGAGGGATAAATGAAATCAATGATGTTATCTTATGTCTAGTAGTGATAGGTAAGGAATCATAGTGAATTAAAGAGAAAAGGGAATCTAAAATATATTTGCTAATTTTAGATGACATGGTTTTTTTATCTTTTTATTATATCCTATATGTGTGTAATGATATACATCTTGATTGAATTCCACATAAGATAAAAATAACATGCTAGAGAGATTATGAAACATTCCATAAGAAATTAATAAATAACATTTATCATTATTATCATGATTAGAAAATAAAAATTACAAGATATATGGATCTAAAATCTAAATATGAAGTTTTAGAAGGTTAGAAACATAAATCCTAAAGATAGGCTAGGGTTAGGTCACTATTTCAAGTAATTCAGGTTCACCAAATGATTTATCTTTTCTAAGATTATGGAATGTAACCCTAGGTTTCAAAATAATTGAGAAATAAATCAATAAATAAAATACTATAATATCAATATCCACTGATTTGCATAATAATTGATTTATTTAAATATTCTATAAATATAAATGAATTAAAAAATGTGTACTTAGCTAGAAAATATGACTGAGACATAAAAGTGGTGGGATGAGAAGTGATGCAAGAGTACCACTAAGTGAACCCTCTTCAAATAATAACATGACCCACTTTACTAGTAACACACTATGCTATAAACCTTATATGTAGTATTAATGACCCTATGTAGGTGAAGTAGTGAAATTTTAGGCAAACATTCACTCTATTTTGGGAATCTTGTGCCTATATGACCAAGATTTAGATCATTTTCTACTCCATCTTTTAATTTATTTCACTATGAAAACCTAAGCCTCCATGTTTAATAATGTTTTGACGAACATAAATGGAAGGAGAATGGCATTATTAGGGTAGGCTGGGCATGACCTCAACACCCCATGTGTTAATCACTACCTACATATCAATACCTTGAAAGGGGATCAAACCTAATGTATTTATCCTAATACAAGTGCTAGTGTAAGTGAGAGTGATGCTAGTATGCCTAAGTATGAATGCCAATTTTAATGATTTGAGTGTGAATTGAGAATAGAAACCTAATTAAAATTAAGCTATGGGATACTTTATATGTATATATGCATAAATAATGGTAAATAGGGATCAATAACCTTAATATGCACAATTATTTCTAATCTTATACCTGATAATTTCCATCTAGGGGATACATGAATGAGAGTGGTCTTTATATAGTGTTTTAATGCTTATCAAGACATGAAATGAGTCTAGGTGAACCCAAATGTGCTTTAGGAAGTAGAAATATATCTATCAAGGGTAAATAAAGACAAGGGTCAATAACACTTCCACCTTTTCCAATAGTGCATTGTGCTATGTACTAATATGACCATGTTATTGTCCAAGTGCCTGACATATGTGAAATAAGATAGGGGATGACTAGATGATGGCTCAATGCAACTCTTGGTATATTTGGGCATGGGATAAATTTTCATGAAATTTGTAAAAGGATAAAAATATGCCCTAAGGTAGGTCTAGGGATAAAGATAGGGTGGTCTCAAGTAATCATTATTACACTAAAATTATATTTTATATGACTGCAGAGTGCATGGTTTCCTAGAGATGAATGATAGTATAACAATCTATATGTGATGAGTCTCTTAGGTTGTGGGTGAACATAATTGGAACAGGCATATATAATTCAAATGACACTTGAGGCTCTATTTTTAGCTTATGATCTTGTGAAATAATATCGAATAAATAATAAGAAAAAAAACATATGACTTCTTCCCATTTCACAAAGGAAAAAGGAGGTAAATATAAACCATAACTATAATTTCAATGCTCATTTAATTTTTCCCATGTTTATAAATTTTAAATAGTTATCTCATTGATTTTATGCCATCCATATAAAATACTAAATCAATCAAAAAATTAAATGAATAGTCATAAATTAACATTAATAAATAAATAAAATGTAGAATAAAATAATTCAACATTTAATACACATGACATTATAAGACTCAATCAAAATATTAAATGACTATGCATAAATCACTAAGATGAAATTTTAAAAAAGTTCATGCATATTAATTCATCATTAAATCTATATGGTGCACACATGATCTCCCAAAGAGGAATTTTAGTATGAAAATTTATATGTGATGGTCCTCTCAAGTCCCATGTTCATGCAATGGGAACACACAAATATAATCCAACATGGGATTGAGACTCTATTTTCTAGTTAAGAAATATAAAATCATAATAGTGAAATAATGTGATAGGATGTGGCCAAACAACTTCTTCTCATTCCATGGAGGAAAATGTAGTGACTTCCTAAGTTATTCTTCAACATAGGTAGACATCCAAAGTCTCGATCATAAAAACAAATAAACATATGGTTAAATAAAGAATATAAAATTTATCAAACCTAATAAAATAACCTATGGCTGAAGTTAATAAAATAAAATTAACATACAAAAAACATGTCATTAATTTTGATCACTTAGTTTATACTTTGAATACAAAATTAGGAAGTGGATAGGATTATATATTTATAAAAATTATATATTTGTTGGATATATTGTCATTGATGTCAAAGGTCTAGTATTATTGGTGATAAAGGCCCCATTGCATTTAATGTTGTTTATCTTGGCTAATGTGAGTTAATATTTATTTAATATTAATGAATATATTTTTGGTTGCATATGAGACAAAATAAGGGCCCATGGAGAAGTCGAAGAGCCATGAGGTAAATACAAAAGAAGGATGGGATGCATTTTCCCATGAAGAGTCATCTCGGGGAATACCAAGAGTCACCAAGTGAAGACAAAAGAGTAAGGGCACAATTTCTCATGAAGGGACACTTTGAGGAATACGAAGAGTCACCAAAGATAAGGACAAAAGTGGGAAGGACGTTTTTGGTCATGAAGGGTCACCACATGACTTTTCAAAGGCTTGGATATGAAGGGTCATACAAGTTTGGCACCATTTTCCATGAGGATTGAAGGGTCACAAAGGGGGAAGGCCAAAGGTCATTTGGAAAGCTATAAATAAAGGCTTGAGAAGCCATTTATGATATGAGTGTGAGAGGTTGATTTGATATTGTAATATCTAGCTTAGAAGAGCAATTGTGAGAGATGAATATGATTTGTATTTGTTATATCTAGCTTAGAAGAGTAAAGGTGAGAGAGAGGAAGGAGATGTTGTATTGATCTATCATTTGTTGAGATAGAAACATTAAGAGATAGGTGTGTGGTATGCACAAAGGGGTTGGTGCTCCTATGGTTTGGTGCTCATGAATTGTTGCTAGGATGGTTCTCGGCAAAGGGGTTGGTGCTCCTATGGGTTGGTGCTCATGAATAGTAGTTGGGTTGGTGCTCGGCAAAGGGTTTGAAGATCCTATGGGTTGGTGCTCACGAATTGTAGCATATGAATATGATGGGGTGAGAACACAATGATTTTGAAAAAGTATTCAAAATCACTGAGAATGCAAATGGGATAGTGTAAACTAGTTTTCCCAAAGGTAGTTATAAGCATTGTACCCTGATAGTGGCAATGTGGTATGATTACACAATAATTTTCCCAAAATTAGTTATAATCATTGAGAAGATGGAGTTTCCCAAGTTAGGATAGACAAATAAGATAACAACATGCCCTTGTTTGGGGAAAAAATAAAGTAAATGGGATGAGAACACAATGATTTACCCAAATATGGTTATAATCATTTATAAATATAGGTGGGATGGTGTATAGTGATTTGCCCATAGGCGGTTATAATCATTAAACCCCAATTATGGTAAACATAATTGATTGGTTGATGATGATTATAAATTGACACAGAGGGTAATGATGAATTAGAAGAAATTGATAGTAGGGAGATACTCATATGAACTAACAAAGGTTGAAATTCTTTTTGTTTGTTAATTACTCTATTTGGTATATGATTGGGATTGAATTAGGATGTTGGTGCTTAGGATATGTCGATGCCACCATTATTGAGTATATTTCTTGAAGCTAATTTTTTTGTATAACTTAATGGTGGGCATCATGATTGAACATCATGAGGACTAGGATGAAATATGCATAAGGACTAACTCCCAAAATTTAACATTTAAGGGAAAATAATGCACCAATGATAAAAACCATGATGATAATGTAAACATATGAATATAGATGGATTCAATTATAAATTCACAAGGAATCACCCAATGAATGCATATAGACTGAATCAAGGCAACCATGTTGAAAGCAAACAAACAGGCACACAAATAACAAACAAAAAAATAAGCAAAAAAATAAACAAAGAAATAAATAATAGTTAGTCCTAATGTTAGTACAAATAACATGAATTAAACCATAAAAAAAACATTGCCCCTAGAAAATAGGAGACAACTTAGAAAACAAACATGACTGGGGTAATAGAAGAAAAGGAAGGGGGTGGTCGAGTTGTCTCCCTATGCACTAGGCAAGTAGATGTTGTCTACATAGTTACATAGATGTAATATCTAATAAAAACCTTAGGCTGAATGGATTTCTCCTAATAAATTGGAAGAAAAATTATAACTGATGAAAAACAAACATGATCGATGAGATATAAGAGTAGGAATGGTCTTGTAAAATGTTAAGTGCATGAGAGAAAAGGCCAAAAAGGATGGGAAAACTAAGGAACAAGTGATTTGATTGTAACTTAGTAAGGGTTCCCAAAATCTTTAAGGTAAAGAAGTGGTCAATGTTTTTGGTTTTTTTTAATGAATTTATGAATGTTTTTGAAATTTTCAAGTATCTCAACTCAATCAAGAATGATGAGACACTAAATGGTTCAATCTCATAAAATAGTGAGAGCATTGCTTAGGTTGCTCATAAAATGGTGAGAGCATGGCTTAGGTTTCTCACAAAATGGTGAGAGTGTGGCTTAGGTTACTCACAAAATGGTAAGAGCATGGCTTAGGAAGGGTGACTAGCTGACCTTAACAAGTATTGAACACTACTTACATAGTTCCAAGATATGACCTCAAGTCACTATAGTTCTACCTTACAGTGGAAGAATCTAACTAGTTTAGCATCTAATTCAAACAAAATAGGCATAGTTGGTATAAAGGAATAGTATGGCATAGGAATGGCTAGTTGGTAGGGTTAAGTCATAGTAAACAAGTGTTTTCCTTATTTTGCCCATAGGTGGTTATAACTAGGATACAATGACATAGGTTAATGATAATAATTTTCCCATAGGTAGTTATAATTAGTAGCAAGATTGATGAGACACTGATTTGACCATAGGAATTTATAATTAGGTACACTTAGAATATAGAACAAAAAAATAAATGAAGGAATTAACTTCCAAGATGTGGTATTATTTCTCTAAAATACTACCTCTATCTAGAATGTGTGAAAGAACTTATTAAAACTGAATCATTTTCTGAATGTGGCTCTGGAATGAATGGAATAAAACCAAGGTCATAAGGATAGGTATGGTGGGAGAAAACAACTTGGTTGTTGAGAAGGTATGGTAAAATGGATAGGTGATAGGAAAAATTGATAGGTTGGTAGGATGATAAAAATGGTATAGTACAAAGAAGAATATTTATAAACATGGTACAACTTAAAATGATCCTTATAGATAATACACCAAGTCACTCAAACATAGTACCACTTTAGGTAAATAATGTTCATTGGCTCATCAAGTTCATGTCCATCTGGTGTGGAAAGATTGTATGCTACTATTCCATAGGTTTTCATAATGATGAAAAGACCAACCCAGTTGGGTTTGAACTTGCTTTTATGCTTCTTTTCAATAGCAGTATTCTTTTGGTTTTCTTTAAGGATGAGATCAAGAAGTTCCAATTCTCTATGTTTCATGTACCAATTATAATGGCCTCAAAGTTAATTTTTATAGGCTTGAATATTATTCACCACATCTATGTATTTCTCATCAAGTAACTCTAGTTCTTTTAGGTGAGCTACTAAATAGTCGTTATCATCTAGGACATGCTTAAAATAGATGCATAGAGATGGAAACTCAATCTCAATGGGAATAATGGATTAAGTACCATAAACAAATGAATATGGAGTGTCTCATGTGGGTGTATGGTGATTGGTATGGTATTCCAAAAGGGCATGGAATATATAAAGGTGCCAATCATGATCGGCATAATTAACAATCTTTTTGAGAATGTTAATAATAGTTTTATTTGATGCTTTGACTTGGCCATTACCTTGAGGGTAATATGCCATTGAAAAATTTTATGTGATGTTATATTTATAAAATATCTTTTTGACATATTTTTTCTTAAATGATCCTCCATTATCAAATATAATGTCAAAAGGGATACCATAGCGGTAAATGAGATGATTGAAAATGAAATAAAAAATTTGCTTTCTAGTCATGTAAGTGAGGGGTATAGATTCAAAATACTTAGTGAAATATTTGATGGTGGTAAGTATATGTCTATGGACTTTAGATGAGGTGGTATTGATCTTCCAAATGAGGTTGAGGCCCCATGTAGCAAATGGCCATGGTGTTAACATTGGTTTTAGAGTCTTGGCTGGGGCATGAATCAAATTGGTATGTCATTGACACTTTTCACACTTCTTTACATATACAGTTGCATCTGCATCCATCATGGGCTAATAATAACTAGTACACAAATTTATTTTGGACAAGACTACCCTACTAGTGTGGGATCCATATACTCCTTCATGAACTTCCCATAACACTAGTTTAAATTCTACCAAAGTTAAATAATGAAGCAAAGTTTCATCAATACTATGATGGTAAAGGGTTAAGCCAAGAAAGGTATAATGAGTGGTTTGGTGGATGAAGGATTTGAATTTATTTTAGGATAATTTAGGTGGCATAATTTGGTCATGGAGGTATTTATAAAGGTTTGAATATCAGATAAAGCTAAGACCAACAATATCACAAATCATTGTGATGGTTGAAGGTTCATGAGTTGGTGATAAAAAATTCTTGACAAGGAACTGATATTCTTTATCTGTGTCTATTTGTCAATTTAGAGATCCAATAATGGCTATAACATCTATGGTTTTGTTACTTTCCCTTGTTATATGCTCAAAATGAATGTTTAAAATCTACTTTTTGAGAGTGTTGATCATGGCCTTATATGGAACTAGATTGTCATCTTTGGTCTGGAAGTGGTCTATAATCTGATTGATGATTAATTGAGAATCACCATAAACCTTTAGATGAGAAATGTTCCATTGTACTTGTTGATGAATCCATACAACAAGTGTTTCATATTCATCCATGTTATTGGTACAAGGAAAGTTGATCCTGAATGATTTAGTGATTAGATCCCTTTGTGGTGTAATAAATAAAAGGCATACCCCCAATTCATGTGTTATGAATGATCCTTCAAAATAAAGCTTCTAGTGATTCTCCTTAAGAGGTGTGTCAATGATGATCATTATGGATTCATCAAAAAATTGGAATGTTAATGGCTCTATATCATAAATGGGTACTTTAATAAGCTAATGTGCAAGAACTTACCCTTTAATAGATTTTTAATTGACATACATGATGTCAAAATCACTACAAAAAATGATCCATTTGGCCATGTGGCCTTGTAAATATATTTTAGATAGTAGATAATTGAGTGGATCTACTTTTGAAATAACCATGGTCTTATTATTTAACATGTAATGGTGCAGTTTCTAAGCTATGAAGATCATGGCTAAATAGGCTTTTTCTATGGGTATATAATTATGTTCATACATGAACAGTGTATAGATTAAATAGTACATGGCATGCTCCTTGCCATTGTCATCATGTTGAGCTAAAATTTCCCCCAAGGCATTGTCGATAGTTGATAGATACAACAAGAATGGCTTTCTAGGCATAGGAGGTAACAAAATAGGCAGATTCACTAGATAGTCCTTTAGCTATTGGAAAGTTGTCTAGAAATGATCATCCCAATGAAATGTGAATCGTTTCCTTAAAATATATGTAAAAATATGGCATTTGATAGCTAATTTTGATATGAAGCATCTAATTGACTGGATTTTGCCCTAAAAATTATAGAGTTGCTTTAAATTGGTTGGTAGTGTCATTTCAATTATAACTTAGACTTTGGCTAGATCAACTTCAATGTCATTGTAAGACACAATGAAGCCAAGCAATTTTCCTAATGTAAATCCAAAGACATTTTCCTTAGGATTAAGTCTAAATTTATACTCATGCAGTCTTTCAAATATTCTATGTAGCATTGTTAGATGATCAACTCTAGTCTTTGATTTTCTAAGAATGTCATCAACATAGTCTTCAATAATGGCATGCATCATATCATGAAATATGATGGTCATGCCTCTTTTGTAGGTGGCCCTTGCATTCTTAAGACTAAATGGCATTACATAATAATATAGTTTTTTCCATGGAGTGGTGAATGCTATCTTGTGTTGGTCTTCTAGTGTTATCTTGATCTGGTTATACCTTGAAAAGCCATCTATTAATGAAAGCATCTCATAACCCATTGTGGATTTGATGATCATGTCAATGTTTGGTAATGAAAACTCATCCTTAGGGAAAGCTTTATTTATATCATATAAATCAATACAAATTCTAATTCCTTCTAGATTTTTTCTAATGGGCACCACATTAGAGATCCACTCTGAATAGTCAATCAATCGAATACATCCTACTTCTACTAAAATCCAACTCTTTTTTCACTAAAACTAAAATGCAAAGATACATCTTGCACAAATTTTTCTTGACTAGTTTGTCATCAAGATTAACCACAAGGTGGTGTAGAACCAAGGTGGAGCCCAAACCTGGCATGTTAGAATATGCCCATGCAAAAATATCTACAAATTCCCTCAAAAGGGTTGTACAGACTTCACTCTCCTTAGTAAGGGACATGCCTAGTTTGATCCACTTTGGGTCATTTGAAGACCTAATGTTAACCTATATTATATCTTCCACTAAAAGGGTCAAACCATCTTCAAGGATAGTAGGCAAAGATTTGAATTGATTGGCAACATTAGAGTCATCTTGTAGGATTGGCTCTTCAAGTTCCCCTAGGCATGATGAATCAGAGTCCCCCAATGGGAGTTTTGGCCATGTAACAAAAAATATTGGAAACTCCTAAAGGATTCAATAAAAATCTTGTTATTCTTCAAAACTAAACTCATACTCATAGACAATTTTGTCATTGGTGGTCTCCTGACCTATGGTTGAAGAAGGCTAATCACCCCCATCTAATAACACCTAAAATAGGTTTTCACCACTAGACTAGCATTTTTATTTACTTTTACCCTAGTTAGAAATCACCTCAAAGAGGTTTTCAATTTTTAACCTCAATGTTTTAATTATTTTCTTTTGGCTAAGGGTGTTCACCTGTTCTCCAAAATAGGCTTTAGAATATAACTTGATTGAGAACCTTGATTTATGGTCCCCCAATGGAACATTGTCTCTAAGGTTGAGAAAATCACAAAAAGCCTTGTTGTTTTAAAACTCATCAATAGGCATGTTGGACTCTTTTTGGTCCCAATTTATCAGCAAGGAATAATACAATGGTAGAGGGTTGTGACATGTGACTAGTCTAAAAGGATAAATGAAATGAGTATTAAATAGATTGGTCTTAGATAGGTCATCAAAAAGGCTATGATCAAACTCTACTTCACTATCAATAATCTCATCACTAGTTGATAGTGATGGAACATGAGTAAGGTATATGGGTCGCCCCCAGGTGGTTTAAATCTAATTCCATAGGGCCCTTTATATTTGGTCATGTAAATTAGATCAAGCACCCCTTGTTAATTTGGTTTACGGCCTTTTTCTTCATAATCATGATTTTTCATGATCCTATTAGGAATAGGATATTTTTAATTTTTATAATATTTAGCCTATTTGTCATTGTATAACCATAATTCATCTCCCTCTAGAGGGTCATGTTTTGGGCTAGATGATAGTATGAGCATGACAATTCCTTTACCTTTGTCCTTTTGTTTCCATTCTAGATGTAGTGGCTTGGCCTTAGGTCTTCTAAAGGACTTTGGGTTATATGGAAGATTTACAATGTGAAAAGTATCATGGGTTAAATACTCTCTTGGGTCATTAGATGAGATGGTATAATGATTGGATATCTCAGGAGGTGGCATGTGAAAAAGGGAATCAAGGGTATTAGGATCAATGTAGTTATCTCCTGGTGAGTCAAGGAATATGGCCTTTCCCCTAGGTTTCTTGGCCATTGTATTCATGCTAAAATGATAGTTATAACTCTTGAACTCAACCCTTAGGTTTTTGTAGTGCTCGTATGGATGTAAATCACTTGGTATACAAACTTCCATCCCTGAATGGGAGAACTTGATACATTGGTGAAACATCGATGGGACTGTATGAATTTCATGTAACTAAGGTCTTCCCAAAAGCATATTATATGACAAATAGAGATCTAGCACATGGAAAAGTGTATAATGGGTCAAGGGCCCAAGGATAATTGGTAAATAGATGGTTCCTTATGATTCTTATTCCTCATTATCATAGGATTTGATGGTTATGGTCTCTGCTTGAAGATCTATCACTATGTACCCAAGAAGCTTAATGAGATTTAGAGACACTATGTTTAGACCCAATCCATTATCTATAAGGAAAAATTTAACTTTGTGCCACTTTATGTAAATATCAATGTGCAAGGGGTTGTTATATATCAGGCTAAGGGATGACATATCACTTTGGTTGAAAGCAACTTATTGGGTTGGAGGTAGGTGTCCACCCAAAGCTTAGAATTTGTCAAGGGATATGTGACTTGAAATAGTGGATTAGCTAAAAAACTCATTCAAAATATCCTTATGTATTGTTACATATGCAACAAATCTAAAATGGAGATTTGTGTGGGCATCTTTTTCAATTATTTCACAATGTCCAACTTCTTCTCCTGGTTAGTTTTAAATGGCTTATTCTAAGGCTAAATGATTGGTTGAATGATGGGTGAAATGGTAGATGGATGTGGGCCTGGGATAGTAATATTTAACCTCTAAGTTGTGATTACATAATAAAGATTAAAGACAAGACCATGATTGCTAACAAATGATGGTGATGGTGGGGGACCAGATATGATAAGTCTTAATTGTTTTTTTACTTGTGTGTGGTCACAAATCAATGATGATTTATTAGTATAAGGTCCAAAATTAGTAATATTTTCTTGTTGGTACACTTGTATGCAATCATAAGTCAAGGAATGATTATCAAAATGAGTTGGTGGATTGGAATTGGTTAGAAAAGGTCTTGATTGATTGGTATTTGGTCTCAAATTAATGGATATAATGTTATCATGACCTCCTACAATATGACCTACAACTCTATTGTAGTCATGTGCAATTACATGGTAGGTCTATTAGTTGTTATCATTTTGACCTTGGTTTTGTCGATTATTCAGACACTATTGGTTTTATTTTTGGTGATTTTGTTGATTATATTGGTTCAATCTTGGTTGTTAAAACTATTATTTTTGGTGTTGCAGTAGCCATTGCTATTTTTTTTATTACTACTATAGTTGTTGGTTGTTATTGGGGAAAGGAGTTTTGGTAGATTCAAAGGGTTTGATTGGAAGTGGAAGCACCACAATCCAATGTTATCTCCCCATTTTCTAATATATTCTAAATCAAATATTTTACTTTCATTTAATGGTTTAAATTATGTCCATTAACTTGATGATATTCATAGAAGTCATTTTGGTGGTACCAATCAGGATAAGGGATGCCCTAAGGATAATGTTTCAGTATAGGCCAACTAATCAAATTAGTAGTGGTGAGATTATAAAACATAGATTAAATAGGCTCTCTAAGGTCACTAAAAAATGACGAGTAGGCATTATTCTCCTTAGAGGAGGAACTTTAAATGGTAAAAGTTATTGCATTTATTGTACGAGCTTGCGCTATTGTTCTTGCTACATTGGTTGAAAAGGTTATGGATTAGGATTAATTTTCACATGTGACATGGGATGAATAGATGGTATTTTCACAATTTAGACATGTCTCGACTCTATTACTCTATTTCCAATAACATTTTTGTTGTATTTAAATTCCCTTGGTCTTTCATTACTATTGGCCTGTACTAGTTGCGATGCTTGCAATTGGACTTGATGTTGGTTTTGGCTATTTCCTTGATTGGTACCCTGACTCTGATTGGATGAGGTAAGCTTGATAATCCTTTTTTTGATAAGGTCTCTCTTGGTTAACAAACCTTTATCAATGATTTCCTTAAAGGTATACACACACTATAGTTTTAGATTATAGGATATCTCATTATACAAATTTTTAGTAAACATAGCAACTAATTGTTTATCTAGTAAACTATGGGTGAATTAGATTATAAGATATCTCCATCACTATAGATAACTTACAAAACTCTCACCAACTCTTTCTTTGGATTGCATCAATTCAACCAAAGAAATCTCATGTTTGAGATTATATGAAAAGTGTTGCACAAACTTGTTTGAAAGATCATCAAAATTACATATTGAATTCTTAGTCAACATTAAGAACCACTCCAAGGCTTGTCCAACTAGACTCCTTGGAAATAATATAAAAAGTTAGATGTTTCTATATTCCACTAGATGGCATGAAATAAATAACTCAGTTAGATGAGCTTTGGGGTCACCTTTCCCCTTGTATTTATCAAATTTTGGTGGTTCATATCCTAGAGGAAATGGTATTTGTAAGTACTCCATGTTAAATGGATAAGAACACATGTCATCTAACTTAAAAATTTTAGTCTATTTCCCACCTTTGATGGTAGTAATTGCATCCTTCATCTGTTGTAATTCTTGGTTTAAGAAACTAGAGGGAACATTGGCTTGAGGTAAAATATTGGCCTGGGTAGATGGTTGAGTGGTCACAAGTGGAGTACTTTGATCGGGGTATGATGGAGGTATTTATTAGGATATGCTAGTTTTATTAGGGAATAAACCATGAATATACGTAAGTGTATTGTGGTTTTCTTGTTGGAATTACATGTATTATGGTGTGATGTTATGGTTTGGGTTAGGTAAGTAGGTTTGAGTTTGGGGATGTTGAGGTTAGGATGGAGGGATATGGATATAATATGCCTATTGGGGTTGAATAGGGACCTATTATTGACTAATCAAACCTTTTTATTAAGGGCGTACTTGTGAACCAAGACCCTATCATTGAACAAGTGGTACATTTTATGCAAAATGCAAAGGTTGTATGATTGATACTTAAGGAACATGGGAACCTCTAGGTTACATGAATCCTTGTTGAGAAGTTGACACTTATTGAAGATTAAAAATTTATCATTCACCAATATTCATATGTTGTTAATTATACATCATTTCATTTTGAATTAGCACATTGGTCTATGAGGAAAGAGGTATGTTCACTACTACTTGATGAGGTAGAACATTGGTTGCCCCTATTAAGGTGGCAATATATTTTACCTTTGATGCATTGGTATGTTAGATTGTGCCTATTTTTATGGAATATTATTCATTACCTATTGATTAATATTCATCATTTTTTATTATGGAGGCATGGCATTGGTCATGGGTTGACTACTTAATCCTATCGATTGAGCACTTGAAAAAGTAGTTGGTTGAGGATTAGTAGCAGTGGCTAGTTGAGGTTGTGATGTAGAAACTCCTACTCCTTGATTTGGAGAACCACTCATGGTGTTAAATAAAGGTACACTCATTTATTTACTAGTTATTGGGGGTATTTACACCACTTTGGTTCGGACTGGATGTCGCTTGCGCATTATCCATGACATTTTGCTTGATATTCTATGTAGAAGAAGAAGACACTTCTTTGATGGTTGGCACATGAAACAAGTTATTAATTGAAGTATTTTGCAAAAATGGGTCTACACCCTATTATCCTAACAATTCAATTTGATTAATACTCTTGTTGAAAGAACTAAATCTATGAGAGACCTATTTGACATGGTCATCTAGTTAAAATTGTGTGCTATGTTCAAGTACATTTGGTATGCTATCTACAATTATACAAAGTGATCCTCCATGAGGTCCTTCCCTTTAACAAGCATAATAGGGTTCTAATGTGGCATTTGGACTAGAGCTAAATGATTTCTAGAAGAATCTTGTTGACTATAAATTATTTTATGAGGTATTCTTAATAAGCTTGACAAATTCTCATGGGAAAAGCCTACTAGAAACTTAGCCCCTACTTATATATCTCTAACCAAAATTTTTTCCTTGTTTCCAACAAGTGATGCTCAAAGAGATAAGGATCATATGTGGATGGTGCAATAACATAGTATGGTTTTTTAGGAATTTGTTCTTAAAATATAGATACCGAAGCTAGATACTATATTTGTTTTTAATCCTTCTCTGAGTAAGGAGACATGTTTACCAAATAATGAGCTAATGGGTCTTGGTTTTATGCCCCTACTTGAGTGTTATAATATGGATAAGAATATTTCTCACAAGAAACATTATCCACATAAGGGTCTTAAACCATTTCTTCTTGTGTGACCACATTATTAAATCTTGGATTGTACATGAGGCCACTAAGAGTGTAAGAATACATGTTGGGATCCATAGTAAATGTTTCATAATAAAATGAAATAGAGTTATATAAAATTGATTAAGGTAATGTCTAAAAAAATAAGTGAAAATGTGTTCTAGCTTGGTCAAAAGGATGGATATGTATATCTAAAAAAGGTTAATGTAATGATATGTGATAAAACAAGCTAATATCAAGTGTCCAATGTTACACGTCTCACATAAAAAGGTCAAGTAAAAGATCCATAAATCAAAATGTCAAATTCTTGGTCAAAGTGTTTCAAATCAATCTAATCTAGGACAAACAAAATTTGTTAGGTCTTTTGGCCAAACACGATGTCAAAAGCTAGGCTCAAAAAAAATGTGCTAGGATTTTTGACCAAATGATGTTAAAAGCTAGACTTTAAAAGATGAGATATTTAATCTAATAGATTTGAAACACTTCTAATAAAAACTAGGAATTTGACTCTTGGACATAAACTTGATCGATATGTATGAGGTATGACACAAAAGGCACTTGAATATAGTTAAATTTCTCCCAAATAATGACACAAACCAAATTTTTTTGACTAATAAGCAAGGCAAAGGTGAACGGTGTAACTGTGCTAGATAAAAGGCTCTCAAATAAAACTTGAAATGGTTATAACTTTATAAAAACTTGGAATCTATGTGAAAATTCCTATGAAACAAGTTTCAAAATAATTTGAGTAGCATAACCATGCAAAAATTATCAAAAGGTGTGGTAAAAGCTTATTTTAAGACTCTAAGGCAAAAATGGTTTTCAACATGATTTTGGTAGTGTAACCCTACCCTCCTCAACTAAAATTATACCCACTCACAAATTTTGACAAATTTATAAGGCAAAAGTGTGTTATCAAATGGATTTAAGACAAAAGGTGAAATAGGATGGATAGTACAAAATGTAACTTAGGACTCAAAGTGTGAGTGATACATAAGGTGACTTGAGTCTTATAAAATGATGATAATGATGTTGAGTCTAAAAATGGCCCTAAATTTAAATTAGGAATTGAACTCAAGTTAAAACAAGTCAAGTGCAAAGTGGCAAACCCAATTTAACACATCAACCTTTAAAACTTGGAATAGTCCAATTTCAAATTTAAACTATCAATGAGGAACTTTAAAAAAATGTATCAAAAGTTATATACTCAAATGGGTAGCATAACTATGCCAAATTAGAAGATATGACACAAAGTGTATCATGATAATTTTAAACAAGGAAAAAGATGTTTTTTACATGGGAAGCATAATGCCTCCTTGTTCAAAGAAATTTAGAGACAATATGTTTGGTTATGTCATTTTTTGTTAACACAAAGTTTTGAATCCATACAAAAACCAAGAAATATAAGACAAATTAACTAACTAATCATCTTAAATCCTAAATTGACAAGGTATGTCAAAGTGGGGTTAACTAAAATAGCAAGTTTTTGAATGTTATAGATGGATCCCATGTCTACCAACTTTCATGTTGTAAAACAAGAGAATTAACATGTCAATTGGGTTCATGAAATTTAGCTTTTTATAAAAATATCTTTCCCTTTTTAAAACTACTACATTCATCACTCACTCAGTGTAGTGCAATGTTCAATGTGCTCATACATCCTGACATAGCCCCAATAATAGGAGATGGCTTAACCACTCAAACCATTAGTCTTAATGGGGTGATCCCAATTTATATACCCCCCCCCCCCTCATGGAGATGGTTTAAATATAGTGTCAGGAGATGAACTCCTAGGTCAAGGCTTCCCTAAAAAATCATGGGAGGTAATGAAGTCCCCCTCATAAGCCAAGATGTAATAAAATAAATGATAAGTAAAAGAGCTTTAATGGTTGTTTCTAGATCACCCAAGCCATGTGGGTCTTGGGGAGAGCCTTCACAATTTATCTTTTATGCATTTGGACTAAGGTGCTTTGCAATGAAGTTAGTGGTTTTGATCCCAAAATATTCCTAAAGGGGACAGATGGGAGAGTATACATGCACAACTCCCTATTTTCTCAAATAAATCTAATCTAGGTAAACAATGATAACAAATTTGCAAAGACTTGAAGTGTGTTCAATTTTAAAGAACTAAATGAAATGTGTGGTGATTTTATTTAGCCCCTTGGATTTAAAATGTAAAAACTTGTAAATATTGTACCAAATATACTATATGAAGCAATAAGCACCTAAGTTCATTTTAAGCCCAAAGTTTGAAGTGTTCAAGATTTAGCATGTTCAAGATTTGTTTTAGGCACCAAATTTGAAGTGTGGATTATTTTAACCAATTTATTTTTAAAACCCAAAATATAAGTGTATGATTAGTTAAAAATACCCAAATTAACTTCCAAACTATCCTTTCAACCTGTAAAAATAAGATTAGGATTGCCTACTTTGAAGAAATTATGAGATTGAGAAAATAACTTTATAAAATAAGCTCTTAGGTTTTTCACACAGTGCAATCCCACTACTCCATAGTGAAATCCCATAACTCTTCAAAACCATGACTCAACCAGATAATATCACTATTCAAGTTATTTTAGAAAAAATTCACAATCCTGCTACTCAGGCCAATAATCCCACTATTCAGGTTAACAATCCCGTAAGTCAAGTCCATAATCCTACTATTTGGGTTCATAATATCACAAGTTGGGTCCATAATCTTTCTATTTGGGTAGGAAAAATCATTATTTGGGTTCACAATCCTGTAACTGAGAGAGTTATGGTATTATCACTTAACCCTAATGGTCTAGATTAATCATGAATAGTTTGGATACAATACCATGACTTAGATTGATAATACCACTATTAAAAAATAGTGGTATTACAATATCATGACTTGGAACTTATGGGATTAAAATCTCACTACTATCAAGTAGTGGGATTTAAATATCACTATTAGTGAATAACAAGGTTATAATATCACTACTAGACCTACAAACAGAGACAAATGTTAAAACAAAAATAGTTAAAACATAATATCACAATGTGGAATTACAAAGCCATGACTATCTCAGTGGTGAGATTGGGGTCCAGTGGACAAACCCATGACTCTATAGTGATAAAACTATGACTTCTAGAAAAATGGACTTTTGGCCAAATTTTTACCTTTCTTGCTTCCATACTCCAAGATCCTACACGAAAATGGTTAGTAGTTTTCTTGTAGGTGTTTTATGACCAAATTTGTGAGGCTAGGTTCCCACTATATGTGCCATTATGTAGACTAGGAATTTGACTCAAGAGAGGATGATTAGTATCATGTTAGTTTCAAAATAAAAATAAAATGAAAGAAACACACTAACTAGCATAACATCTCTAGGCCTAGTCACTAGGGGGAGCTTTAGTGAGGAAAAATCATTTGAAAACACAACTACAAATTGAAATAAATTAAAAATGTGAACACAAAACACAAATTCTTACCAAATCCTTGATTGCTCCAAAAGGCTCTTTCTTTGGCTTGCCTGGTTTGTGCTTCAAGAGATCTTCTTCAATGGAGTGTGGCTACCTTCATCTCCTCTTGGGACCTTTACCTTGTGATGGCTTTAGCTAAATATTTAGGAATCATAACACTACATCAATATGTGGTTTAAAATTATTTTAGCATGGTAACTTTGGCTTAAAAGAGCTTAAAAATTAATAGGTAAGGCCTTTTATTTATAGATTTTGTAAAATGATCAAAATGAACTTGAACAGTCCATCTCAAGATGAAGATGTGTGGCTAAGAATACATTTAATTTTTGAGGCCAAACTCAATAAATTCCCTCATAAATATTTGGGATAGAGGGGTATTAAAGAGGCATGGAAGGTTTTAATGAGGCATAGGAAGGCTTGATAAGATATTTTATGCATTTATGGCCTATGGATGTATTTCCAAGAAATGATGTCATTTGATGATCTAGATATTCAATATCAATTTCTAAAAAGAAACATTCAAAAATATCCATGGAATTCTTAATTAGTCTCATGATTTAAATTAATTAGCTTTAAACATGATTTATCACTTTGATGCAAATCTTGGCAATTAGTGCACAAATTAATCAAATTGGTCAAAATGCCATATTATTGGCTCAAATTTTGACTAGATTGGAATTGGAAGGTGATGTTAGATGCATTGGATTTGTTATCCCATTTAGGATTTTTTTAAAACAAAATAACAAAGGCATGTGTCTTACGCAATAAATTTGGTAGAAAAGAGCAATCCAAATCACCCAATTGCAAAAATGTCATTTTGACTCAAAATGATCTAATCAAAGTTATCTACTTCATAAATTACATTTCCATATTTAATAATACTTTGGCCAAATCTGGAACTTTAATATGACAAGTTTAAATATTTTAATGCATTTTAAGTTTTTTTAGGCCAAATTATGCATTTTAATATAAATTGGTTAAAATCTTGGTTAAAGGTCATTGGTGGCCACTTTTAGGTGTCTATAGTTACAAGTGCACAAAGACTTAATCACCTATGTCAAAAAAAACTCACTTTGGTGTTAATATATTTGTTACTTCATGTTATTATGTTTCATTTCTAAATTCTCTCTTAGACTAGTTAGTACCTCATGTTGATTTTGAATGCATTCTTCAATAGCTCAAACCTTAGGTTGAATACTTAAGGAAGAAGTTATGGATAGAGTTGATAACCATAAAGTGTCACAAAAGTAGACAATTTGAAATAGGTATGTAAGTGCTTAACCATTTTTTTAATTGGTTAATGTTATGGGAGAATAACCTAATCAAACAAATGGCTAAGTTATACTAAAATTAGGCCAATTAAATAATTCAGATTCAAAATATTTTGATATAATGTTGAATTATGAAAGTATGATAAATATATAAAGTACAATGTCAAACAATAATTTTAATGTATAAACATGTTTAATAGATAATACTTAGCTTATTTACTGATGAACAAGTGGATTTGGTAGATGCAAATATAGGAGAATATAGAATGATTCTCTACATTGATTCATCAAATTCTAAATATTTTTTATCTATTATCATAGACTCTATCATTGATGCTTACATCCAAAATCTGATGTTTATATCTAGTATGAAACATAGGTAATTTTATATAGTGTCTAATTTTTTCTATTATGGTTCATTATTGCCTTGTATATTTTCAACTCAAATCACACGCACACATTCTAGGTATCAATATTTTTCTCAAAACCCTAGGTCCTCCAAATTGGGCATGGCACCTTGAAAAATAAGGGTTAGTGGGATCAAGTGAAGTCAAGCTTACCTAAAATACTCCTTTATAAATTATCATTTACTACATATCCATATACCTTTAAGAGTGCCTCATATGGATGTAGTTATCCCCCTTATGTGGGTTTGTGTGTGAAAAATTGTGTACTATGCTATATGAAATTTCATGTAGATCAATATTGTAACTTGAAAAATTATACTTATAGGATGATATTTGAATCCTTTAGAATTTTAGGAAAACTAATCCTATGAAATTTTTGAAAATATGGAATAATATGGTAGTAGATATTAGTTGTGTAAATTATTAAGTGTGGTCATGGTAGGTGTTTGCTTGGTAATTTCTAGATGGTAATGAATGACCTTTTATTTTGTATTTATAACACAAATTTTGAAATGATCTCATGGAAGGGTTAAATTAGTACCATAGGCTAACCCATACATGTCAAAATATTTGCAAATTTGATTATTTTGAAGATAAGGACACTAACATCATAATTGTGACACTAGCATCAATGTTAAGTCCTAATATAGATGGTAATGTCTTGCAAGATATAAATTTTTTGATTATCTATAATTATATGAGTAGGGTATAAATTATGGTTTATGTAGACTATGGGCTACAAGTGATCTAGGTCATCAAAATATCAGGTTCAAACTATAGGATTAAGAATTTAGGCATAGTGAGATAGTGAAATAAACCCTTTTGGTAGTGATAAGGTCATGAACTGAAGGGTTGTGTCATGAGTGATATTTGTCAAGTGTAAAAGACTATTTTATCATATATAATCATATTTCAATATCTACATTTATCCTCCTTTTAATCTAGTAATGCATGATAATTAAATTACTAATTTAAAGGAAATAAATATGTACCTTAGTGTGTAAAACACACCTTGTCCTTTCTTTATCCCTATTTGAATTTTTCATTTAATATTACCTAAAACCATGAGCATGTTATAGTTTAGTTAGTGCATATAATCTAAAATAGAATAATTTAAATTATTCAAAGAAAAGAGAGAAAGGAAGGAGTACACTTGTGTGTCAATGAAATCATGTTTAAACTTGGTAGTTTACTTTGGTAATGATGTTTCTTTGTTGAAGCATTGTAGAGAGAGTTTCACAACTTAACCTTGGAGAAGTGAATAAAATAATTGTAAGGCGTTCATGTCCCCAATCCAATGTAAGGGTGAGTTACACCAAGGCCATTGAGATCATTGAATATCAATCATATAACTCAAGTGTATACATAATATATTTAGTATAGAAAATCTCACCCAAGTAAAATGGTGTAACCATCTCAATCTAAAAATTTGAATTAATGCCAAGGTCATTGAGGGTATTGAGTCTCAACCATACTACTCAAGGGAGCTAACTGTTACACATTGATAAAGCTCAATGGGTGCATCTTGGTAAAGTTGATTCATAAATGTGTATATAATATGAATATGTATCTATGATTTCATGAAATTGTGTGAAATATGTACCTCTATTATGTCTCAAGATGAAGTATTTATCAAATGTAACCTCTGCTCTATAAGTTATGTATAATATATGTCACAAATATGAAAAACTATATCTCAAATCTATAAAATTGATGCCAAATGCATAATATTCTAACCCAAGTATATATATAAATCCTATAAAATGTATCAAATTATGCCAACTATGTATATGTGGACTCATTTCTATATGGCATGCCCCCACTGATATGCCCCAAATTTGAGGTAAGGGGAATGTAATCTGGTAGTCACTTTATCTCAAAAGGATAATATAACCATGTAATATTTTTATCAATCATGTAATATCAAATCATAGAGTGGTATCATTTCTAAGTGTAGACTGGCCACAATTGACCATTAATCAAGATTTTGAAAAATTTCAATCAAAATGTATAATTTGGCCTAAAAACACTCAAACACATTAAAAGCTTTGAAACTAACATATTCAAGTGTCTATTTTGTCCAAAGTATCCCTAAATGGGTAATGCATTTTATGGGCTAGCTAAATTTGATCAGATCATTTCGAGTTAAAATGTTAATTTTGCACCTAGATGCCCTAGATTGCTCTTTTCTATCAAATCTCTTGCATAAGACATGTGCCTTTGTTATTTGGTGTTAAAAACATCCTAAATGGGATAACATATCTAATACATCTAACATTGACTTTTAATTCTAATCAAGTCAAATTTTGAGCTAATAATGAGACATTCTGACTAATTTGATTAATTTATGAACCAATTACCAATATTTGCACCAAAGTGACAAATCATGGTTAAAGCTAATTAATTCAAATCATGAGCCTGATTTATAATTCCATGGATATTTTTGAATATTTCTTTTTGGAAATGAATATTGAATATTTGCATCATCAAATGACATCATTTCTTGAGAAGGCATCCCTAGGCCATAAATGCATAAAATATCAAGATTAAACCACCCCATGTCTCATTAATACCCTCCATACCTCTTTATTGCCTCTCTATCATAAATATTTATGAAGGCATTTATGGATTTTTGCCTCAAAATTTGAATGGACACTTAGCCACACATATTCATCTTGAGATGGGCAGTTCAAGTTCATTTTGACCATTTTGCAAAATCTATAAATAGAAGGCCTTGTCTATTGAATTTATAAGCTCTTTTATTCCAAAATTATAATGCCCAAATGCATTAAAAATCATTAAATTTTAGTGTTATAATACCCAAATATTGAGCCAAGCCAAGCCAAATCCAAACATGGTGCCAAAGAGAGATAGAGGTAGCCACACTTCATTGATGCAGACATCATGAGCATAAAGCAGAGAAAGCCACTTCAAAAATATATTTGAAGCATCCAAGGAAGGTGAAGGAATATTTTTTTTGCATTCTAACTATTTTTTTCATATGTATGTTTGTTACTAATCTCCCCCTAGTGTCTAAGACTAGAGATGTTATGTTAGTGTATTTCTTCCATTTTATTTTCATTTTAAAACTAACACAATACTAACCATCCTCTCTTGAGTTAAATTCCTAGTTCACATAATGGCATACCTGGTGGGGCCCTAGCCCCATAAATTTGCTCACAAAGGCTCTTTCAAGAAACCTACTAACCAATTTTATGCAAAATCTTGGAGTGAAGGAGTCAAAAGAGTAAAATTTTAAGTTAAAATTCTATTTTTATGATAATTACATTTTTGTTTCTAGTAATGTCAGTTTTGCTCTCTATTTCAATATCATTGATTTCATAGTAACTATTTTATAACAAAATCATTGTTTGTTAAAAAGTGATTTCATAGCCCTAGGCAGTGTTATCATTCGTCAGAACTATGATTTCATTCACCTAAGTAGTGATTTCACCAAAATAGTGATTTTGTCTCAAAACAAAAATATTGTTTACCCTGTGTAGTGATTTCATATTTGACAATAATGATTTTATCAATAAAATAGTGATTTTGTGTTTTTTGTGTTTTTTATCTAGTAATAGCAATTTTATAGGAAAACAGTGATATTATTTCCTAGGCAATGATATCATTGATTTGGCTAGTTATTTTGTCATATAAATAGAAATATTGTGTTTTTTATCAAATCTAACCCATAATAGTGATATTGTTGTCTAAAATTGTGATTTTATAGGGAAACAGTGGGATTGACTATGTAATTGCAATTTCAAAATAGAGAGCTCATTTTGGAAATTTGATTCTCTCATTAGTAAATGTGCTTCAAAGCTAAAGGACACAATGACTTTTTCATTACAAGATCAAACTTAAAATTTTTTAAAATATGTTTTTTAGACCTTATTTAAAACTTTAAAATGGATTAAGAACCCTTTTTTGGTGCTTAATGAAAAATTTAGATGGTTAGGTAAATGTTTTGACAAATTATGCTTTCAAAGTTACAACTTAAGACCAAGGGATCAAAATAACACCACCTAATCTTTCATTCAATGATTAAAATTGAACACACTTATCGAATTTTGTCTTCAAATAGTTGTTTAAATAGAATTTTATTGGCAAAAATAAGGACATTATGTGTATGCTCTTCCATACATCCCCTTTAGGGAATTTTTGGAATCAAAAGCATAATCCTTATTACAAATATGCCTAGTCTAAGGCATAGAAATAATTTCATCTAAAGAACTCCCCAAAAATCACAATATTTTGGGTGATATTGAAACAACCTTAAAGTCTTTCTATTAGTCATTTATTTTATTGAATCTTGGCTTGCAAGGGGGGCTCATTACCTCCCACAAGTTCTATAAGGAAGTTTTGACCTAGGATGTTATCTCCCAACACTGACTTCAACCACTCCCACTAGGATTGGAGGTTTGGTTAGTTAAACAACCTTCTAGCATTAGAGTTTCACATGGGATGTATATGCACTTTGGACATCACACTACAATGATCAAGTAATGAATGTAGTGGTTACAAAAAGGACAAGACCTCTTTGCAATAATCCAAGTGTCATAGACACCCAATTACATGTGTTTCTTTTGCATCATGACATGAAAATCATTGTTTAACTGATCCATTTATAACATTTGAAAACTAATTAGTTTTAGTCAACCCCACTTTGTTATACCCTTCCTAGGATTTAGATGATTATATTTAGTATATTTTGGTCATTTTTACTTGGTATGTTTTGAGACTAAAACCTGATTATTTGTTTATAACCATGTCAAAACCAATTTTTTTATACATCACTCTTTTATCTAAAGAGGTGTTATAGTGGTCATTTTACACCACATTTATGCCTTGAAATTTTTGCTAAACATGTATGTGTGTGTGTTACTTGTTTGAAATGGGTATCATTATGCTTATCAATTTTAAACCTTTGTGTCTTTGAAACATAACATTGATCACATCAATAGAGTATGCTTACACCGTTAGGTTGTTAAATTTGTTTCAAGACTTTTTTACCATTATATCAAAAACCATTTGTTTTAAACCATGTCATGTATACCATTTGGACCTTTTTTATACACCATCATGATGTCCAATCTTGTCTACCTTATTTGGTAAAAACTTAGTTTTCAACATTGAGTTTTCAATTAACCTTGTATAAGTTTAGATTTATACATTGAGCCTCAATTCATGGGGTTGGTATACATATCTTTCTCTTCTGGGTTACAAAACTTCAGCTAATCAATTACCCAAATTTGAAGACTATTATCTAGTTTGTTTGTTCAATGTTTATCCTCATCATTATTTGTGTCTTTGTTTGGGAGAGCACAACCTTCATTCAAGAGACTTTTTCCTTATAGCTTATGCCAATTGATCATGTTTATGTTTGATTTCATATGTTAAGTCTATGTCAAAGTTGGTTCCAAACTTGTTAGATCAAATCAAATCAAATTATCCTTTGTTTCAAGTCTAGATTTTGACATTGTGTTTGGCCAAAAGTCATAGCAGATCATGTTTTTTTAAGCCTAACTTTTGACTCTTTGTTTGGACAAATGACCTAGTGACTCTTTTCCCTTTCCTAGTGTAGACTTTTTTTGGAACACTTTGGCCTAGACCTTTGACATGCCAATTTTTATTCAGACACATGACCTTTTATGTGTATGAAATTTGACATTAAACATTTGATGTTAGAATGTTCTATGCCAAGTTTTATCACAAACCATTTTGGAGATACAACTCCACCCTTTTGATCAAGTTAGACCAAGTTTGAACCATTTTTTATTTGGACATAATTTTTTAGAGTTTGCAAAACTCTAAGACTTTTATTTTAGAGATTTCATCATTTATATAGATATATCTAGCTACACTTATGGTAGACTCATGTACAATATAAATTATGATAGAATGTCTGCACAAAATCTAATTATAGATCCCTATAAAGATAGATTTTCTAAGGAGTTTTATTATTATAAATACAATACTCCATATGGGGAACATAGTCAAAATCCATAAAATCCAAATCAAATTACTGACTAGGATGATATAGTTTATGAGGAGGACATGGATGCTTTGGCTCATGCAAGTAATTGGGTTCCACCACATCATACCATTTATATTCCAATACCACCACATCACACCATTACCATACCATGACATCATCCTTTGGCTTGTGTAATAAACCATGCTTTTAAATGCCCCAAACTTATCCTTTTAGGACCTCATCCTTTGGCTTGTGTAAGAAACGAAGCTCTACAACAACCCTTCATCATTCTAGGACCTAGTACTTTGGCTTTTCTCCCCAATTCCCTACCATTATCCAACCATAGGTCATTCCTCATCCAATACCAATCTCATCCAAACCTCTACTAATCTAATCATTTGAAGACCAAACTATGTTCAAAACTAGTATTTTTTAACTCAATGGAAACTAAGGCCAAAATAACCAAATAATCCAAGATGTTTTTGTTGAACCAACCCTTTGTGATAAGTTAACTTGTGATGAATCACCTTTTGATCCTATACCAATTATCAAGGAGTCTCACTCTGATGAGCCAGTCTTTGCTGACTCAGTTCTTAATGATTATAACCACCTTTGGGAAAGTCATTACCTCAACCATATGCCTATTTTTCAAGAGCCTCCTGTTGACAAGCTAGTCTCTAAGGAGTTATCTCTTGACCTTTTTCCCATTATGGAGGAGTCTCACTCTAATAAACCAATTTTTATAGAGCCCACCATGCCATAATAGACTATTACTTGTCTAATACCAAACATTTAATAAGACATAATTGTAATAGAGTATCCATCAAATGAAGAATCAGAGTTAGAGTCATGTTCTATTCTTGAACTAACATCAAATTTAGCATTAAAATTAGAATCAACATTAGTCTCAACATTGGATTCAAACTCCCTTGGGTCAGAATCATATTTAGAAATTTAATATATTCATGATTTACAATATTATTTATAAATGCCTTATAGATCAGTTTGAATACATTTGTGATCCTTCTATGGTTTTTGAGGATGAGTACTTTAGCTTTGACACAAGTTCTCCTAGTATATTTTATGAGGATTGTGTAGACAACCCCTATTCCATTACCCTCAACTAGCATAATCATATTATTTACATTCCATCTCTCATAAGTTTCAATTGGAACTAATAGAATCACACTTTATTGAATTTCATCCATGGTAACATAGCAGTTGAAGAGAAAGGAGGCCAAGACCACATTCATGTAGAAAAAGAACACTCTCCTAGTGAAACCTTTTTAGAGGCACTAGGGGATAAGCAAAGTTCAATCTCAACATCTTTTAGTGAAACTTTTTTGGAAGCACTATAAGACAATCAAAGTCAAAAGCCAATGTTCATTAGTGAAACCTTCTTAGAGGCACTATGGAATGTTGGAAATATTGTCATTGATGTCAAAGGTCTAGCATTATTGGTGATAAAGGCCCCATTATATTTAATGTTTTTTGTAATAGATATATCTTGGATAATATGAGTTAATATTTATTTAATATTAATGAATATATTTTTGGTTGCATATGAGACAAAAGAAGGATGGGATGCATTTTCCCATGAAGAGTCATCTTGGGGAATTTCAAGAGTCACCAAGTGAAGACAAAAGAGGAAGGGTGCAATTTCTCATGAAGGGACACTTTGAGGAATATGAAAAGTCACCAAGATAAGGACAAAAGAGGGAAGGACATTTTTGCTCATGAAGGGTCACCACATGACTTTTCAAAGGCAAGGATATGAAGGGTCATACAAGTTTGGCACCATTTTCTATGAGGATTGAAGGGTCACAAAGGGGAAAGGCCAAAGGTCATTTGGAAAGCTATAAATAAAGGCTTGAGAATCCATTTATAATATGAGAGATAGAGTTTGATTTGATATTGTAATATCTAGCTTAGAAGAGCAATTATGAGAGATGAATATGATTTGTATTTTTTATATCTAGCTTAGAAGAGCAAAGGTGAGAGAGAGGAAAGAGATGTTGTATTGAACTATCATTTGTTGAGATAGAAACATTGAGAGATAGGTGTGTGGTATACACAAAGGGGTTGGTGCTCTTGTGGGTTGGTGCTCACAAATTGTTGTTGGGTTGGTGCTTAGCAAAGGGGTTCATGCTCTTTTGGGTTGGTGCTCATGAATTGTTGTTGGGTTGGTGCTTGGTAAAGGGGTTGGTGCTCTTGTGGATTGGTGTTCATGAAATTGTTTCTGGGTTAGTACTCAGCAAAGGGGTTGGTGATCATGTGGGTTGGTGCACATGAATTTTTGTTGGGTTGGTGTGTAGTAAAAGGGTTGGTGCTCCTGTGAGTTGGTGCTCATGAATAGTTTCTAGGTTGGTGCTCAGCAAAGGGGTTGGTGCTCCTACAAGTTGGTGCTTGCGAATATTGTTTGGGTTGGTGCTCATTCATATACTTGAGATTGTTATCCATGGTTTTTCCCACATTGGGTTTCCACATTATATCTGGTATATCTCTCTATCTTGTGTGGTGTTTATTGTTTTAGTTTTATTGCATATCTTGAATATTTGATTAAGTGGAATTTGATTAAGGGAAAGTTTTATAAGATATATGATATACTGATTCACCCCCCCTCTTAGTATATCTTGTGATTAACAATTGGTATCAGAGCAGATTCCTTTTTGAAAATTTTTACAGCTTGAAGGTAGATCAAGAAAGCATAATGGTTGGGTCATAGGAAGGATTTTATACAAAAGGCACCTTTGTTTGATAGGATGAATTATGCTTTTTGGAGCATGAGAATGAAGGTTTATTTGATGGCCCTTAGATTCGACATATGGAAAGTAGTGGTGGAGGATTATGAAGAGCCACAGACATCTAAAATTACTCCATTAGAAAAGAAGGCAAGTGAATGTAATGCTAAAGCTTTAAATGCTATTTTATGTGGTTTATGTGAATCTAAATTTTTTAAATTTATGTAATGTAAATCTACTCATGAAAATTGGGTAAAACTTGAGAATATTTACAAAGGTGATGGAAAGGTTCAGCAAGTTAAGCTTTAGACTTTTAGAAGACAATTTGAAAGTTTGAAGATGGAAGAAGAATAATATATAGTAAGTTATCTTTTGCAAGTTGATCAAATCATAAATCAGATTTAAGGTCTTGGAGAAATGTTGGATGAGTCAACGGTGGTGCAAAAGGTTTTGAGATCTCTACCAATGAGATATGATGCAAAGGTTTCAGAAATCAAGGAGATGAAGAATTTAGCCAAGCTAAAGATAGATGAGCTTCATGGTATACTCACGGCATATGAGATGCAGATAGAATAAGATAAACCCTCAAAGAGAGAAGCAGCTTTCAAGACATCAAAGAAAGAGAAAGCTAAGATTCAAGAATCAAGTGCTAGTTCCAGTGATGATGAAGATGACAACAGATCACTTTTCATTTGCAAGACAAAAAGAGGAATAGGTAAATATCAAGGAAAATTACCTTTTAAATGTTTTAATTATGGAAAGATTGGACATTTTTTGGCTAGATGCCCAAATAAGGGTAATGATGATGATGAAGAAAAGCCTACATACAAGAAGAATTTCAAAGGCAAATCTAAGAAGGGATTCGAGAAGAAGAGCCTGTATTCTAAGGATCCTAGCTCAGTCAAAGATAGTGAAGTCAATGATTTATAAGAAGAAGAGATTTTATTCATGGCCATACATGAAGATGATCAAGAAGAAGAAGATGAGGAAGTTAAAGTGAATATGGAAGGAGAACTCATTTGTGCCCTTGAAGAGTTAGAAGATGTTCAAAAGAAGGATTGAAGATTAAAGCACCAGATAGAGAAAAATGAACAAGAGTCAAAGGAAATGATTAAAGATCTACGAGCACACTTTGAAGAATCCAAGAAGAATGAAGAAGATCTCACAGCACAGTTGGAAATAGCAAGAAAATAATGTCAAAGGTATGTTATTGAAATTGCCTCTTTAAAAGAAGATATTGAGAAAGCAGTCAATGATAAAGTAGTTAGTGATTCAAAATTTGAGGATAGCACTAACATGCTGAATAAGATATTGGAAAGTCAAAAAGAAAATTTAGATAAGACAGGGTTCAATTTTGAAAAGAAAAATAGCTATGTTGAAGCTCTTACAAAAGAGGAAACAAAAAGGGGAGAAGTGAAAAATACAAAGGACATTTCAAACAAAGAAGGCTGGAGAGAACAAAGCTACAAAAGATAATTAGGTTAGAGATATACAGACAGGCCTTTTTTATGGCTATTGTTTTTATTGTAATGGATATGGTCACAAGAAATTAGAATGTAGAAAAAGAGCTAACAATTTCAGAAATAAGAAGGAAAGTCAAGTAGAGTCAAGTAGAAGCCACAACTCTTTTGCTCCTCTATCAAACTTTGATGAAGAGACCATAGTATGCTACAAGTGCAACAACTTCAGACACATAACTCTGTATTGTAGAAGCATGTTTGAGTCAGTCAAAAAAGAATCAAAGTTTTAAAGCTTCATTCATCAAGAAGAAGGTTCAAACATGTTCATGGCAAAAGAAACAACCTAAAGATTCTATGACAGTTTAGACAGCCCTGCATATAAGAGGTAAATATCAGCCATGGTTAATTAATAGTAGATGTTTGAGGCATATGATAGGAGATAAAAGTAATTTCATTACTATAAAGAAAATCAATGGTGGTACAGTGAGATTTGGAGACAAAACCACTACTAAGATAGCCAGAAAAGGTACTTTGAGTTTGGATTATGGTTGAACTAAGACTAAGAATGTTTTTTATGTAAAAGGTCTTAAGCATAATCTATTGAGTGTTATTCAAATATGTGATCAAGGATACACATTAAAGTTTCATGATGAAAGTTGTGAGATTAGAAGAAAAGATTCAAATGAGTTGATTGCAGATGATCAAAAGATAGAGAATAATGTGTATGTATTGTCAGATATCTTCTCAAAGGCATGATCAAAAGACACATTCAAAGATATGTGAGAGGAGTTGGGAGTAATTTATATTACTTCCTACCATTGATGTTCAACATCAGTTGAGGGGGAGCTAAGTGTTTGCTCTAGGTAGGCCCTTTGCCATTGATGTCAAAGGGGGAGAATAATAGGTACAAATATAGGTGTAGAATTAGGTACAGGGAATAGGTATAGGTTTCTATAGTAAGGGGGAGTTACTATATGTTTTTAGATGATAGGATCTGTAGGTGACAAGATGTGGCAGTTTCAAGATTGAGGTTGCCATCAATGACAAAGGGGGAGATTATTGGAAATATTGTCATTGATATCAAAGGTCTAACATTATTGGTGATAAAGGCCCCATTGTATTTAATGTTTTTTGTAATAGATATATCTTGGCTAATGTGAGTTACTATTTATTTAATATTAATGAATATATTTTTGGTTGCATATGAGACAAAAGAAGGGCCCATGGAGAAGTCAAAGAGCCATGGGATAAAGATAAAAGAAGGATGGGATGCATTTTCCCATGAAGAGTCATCTTGGGGAATTCCAAGAGTCACCAAGTGAAGACAAAAGAGAAAGGGCACAATTTCTCATGAAGGGACACTTTGAGTAATACAAAAAGTCACCAAGATAAGGACAAAAGAGGGAAGGACGTTTTTTCTCATGAAGAGTCACCACATGACTTTTCAAAGGCAAGGATATGAAGGGTCATACAAGTTTGGTGCCATTTTCCATGAGAATTGAAGGGTCACAAAGGGGGAAAGCCAAAGGTCATTTGGAAAGCTATAAATAAAGGCTTGAGAAGCCATGTGTAATATGAGAGATAGAGGTTGATTTGATATTGTAATATCTAGCTTAGAAGAGCAATTGTGAGAGATGAATATGATTTGGATTTTTTATATCTAGCTTAGAAGAGCAAAGGTGAGAGACAGGAAAGAGATGTTGTATTTAAATATCATTTGTTGAGATAGAAACATTGAGATATAGGTGTGTGGTATACACAAAGGGGTTGGTGCTCCTGTGGGTTGGTGTTCACGAATTGTTGCTAGGTTGGTGCTCCTGTGGGTTGGTGCTCACAAATTGTTGCTAGGTTGGTGCTCGACAAAGGGGTTGGTGCTCTTGTGGGTTGGTGCTCATGAAATTGTTGTTGGGTTGGTGCTTAGCAAAGGGGTTGGTGCTCTTGTGGGTTGGTGCTCATGAATTGTTGTTGGGTTGGTGCTTGGCAAAGGGGTTGGTGCTCCGATGGGTTGGTGCTCATGAATAGTTGCTAGGTTGGTGCTCAACAAAGGGGTTGGTGCTCCTAAAATTTGGTTCTTGCAAATATTGTTTGGGTTGGTGCTCATTCATATACTTGAGATTGTTCTCCATGGTTTTTCCCACATTGGGTTTCCACGTTATATCTTGTGTCTCTCTCTATCTTGTTTGGTGTTTATTGTTTTAGTTTTATTGCATATCTTGAATGTTTGATTGAGTAGAATTTGATTAAGGGAAAGTTTTATAAGATATATGATATACTGATTCACCCCCCCTCTCAGTATATCCCATGCTTAACATGGAATAATCAAGATAACTTCATTGGTGAAAATCTCTTCAAGGTGATAATAGTTGAGCAAAAAATTTCTTCACTACTTAATGAAGACAAAATCAAAGATCAAATCAAAATAGCTTCTAATCTACACCTTAATCAGATGGTAGATACTCTCAAAATCAAACAATATAAAAATCTATTAGTCCTCTCAAGAGCATCTTCAGAGGTTTTTGGCCCCACCACAACCAAAGTTATGTTGAATTTGGCATCAACAACATTACATGTGATTGAAAGTCTTGATCTTCATTTGTTTCCCCTCCATCATTCATTCCATTATCATTTATCATTTTATTTCACAAACAAACCTATAATTCATTATTTATCCCTATTTACCATCCATGGTCATATTTTCCTTTATAGAGGATATAAAGATACCTTGTCTTGATGCTTGAAGGAATCAGAATGAATGGCTAATGAGGATCACAAAAGAATTATTGACAACCAAAACTATAGATAGTTCATGACAGAGCAGTTATTTAAATGAGGTGTGGGCTAGCAATTGACATGATCATATATTTTGTTTGTATCATTTATTGATTAGGACATGCATCTCCACATCAATAGGAATAATAGAATCCAAAACCAGACACATTACAAACACATCAAAAAACTAACAATCACCTAGGCCAAAAACATGTACCATACCATTTCAATTACCATATCCATTTTCCATTATCACATATCCTACCATTTATCCCATCACTTGGGGGAAATCCTCTTACCATTTTATTCTACCATCATACTAGTTTATCATTATCCTATAGCAAGACCATTCCTTTCTATCATGTCATTCTTATCTAGACCAAAGCTTGTTTTTAGTCATCCTATCCAATCCTATTTTGATCTTGGTTCATTTGGTTCTTCTCATACTTTTTGTGAGGGGATTCTGGTCAAGTTTCAACTCTTATCAAATCCATTTTTACATGATAGTGTATGAAATTATTGTGATAGTTGATATGGTAAGATATCTTTCATTTTCTACCCTATATCAAAGTTAGTTTATGTGAGCCTAATTATAATTGCCTATGGGAAAATCAGTCTTTCACTTGTCTTGCTACTAATTATAATCACCTGTGGATATATTACTATCATTGATCTATGTAATTGTATCCTATTTATAACTACCTATAGGCAAACTAGGGGCAACATTTGTTTATCATACATTGTCGCATCACCTTGCCATTATTGTTTTCATTTGACTAGCCATTTGCTAGATTTGAGAACTTTTTGGGACCTAGTTGGTTTTTCCCTACCTTTTGGGGCATAATCATTGTTAGGATGCTTTCTTTTGCTTTTGTTTTCAAGCTTTCTATTTATTTTTTTATTTCAAGTTATTTATTTGTGTGCTTTTTATTTGTTTGTTTGCTTGCCTATTTGTTTTCTTTCAGTACTATTTCCTTGACTTAGTATATATGCATTCATTGGGTGATTCCTTGCACACATTATTCTTTAGTCCATAAATATTCATACGTCAATATTGTCATCATGGTTTTTATCATTGGTGCATTGTTTTTTAGTGTTTATTAGATCAGGAGTTAGTCCTCATACACATTTTGGGATAGTCTTCATGATGTTCTATCATGATGCATACCATCACATGCTATAGCAAAAATAAGCTTCAAGAAGGTCTAAAATCAATGGAGCTACAAAAATTTCTCCTTGGCACCTTGGCAAAACCTTCTACCTATCTTGATCAAATCAACCCATTAACCATTCTAGTTGTATTATTGCTAATAAGGACATGCATATCTTTGTTGATAGGTATAATTACATCTTTTCTAATGATAAAATATTATTCTTCTATCCATCCCTTTCATCATCTTGTGCATCTTCATATGCTTAGTTATTTTTGGCTTATTTAGTCATTAGACCATCACATCTATGTTTGCACCCACTCATATTTAATCTATATTCCAAGATATATCCTTGAGTTATGCTTGCTAATCAGCCCTAACTAGGGAACCATCATCTTTATCCAATCCAAGTCATCTTAATGATTATATCCACCTATGGGTAAATCATTATTTTAATTTGTATTCCTCATTATAATTGCCTTTGGGTAAATCAACATCCTTTTTCAATCAATGCATGCAAGCATTTATAATTTGTATTAATCTCATGCACAAGTTAATTCCACCTTTTTCTTATTGTTTCTTTTTGAGGGACCATCCATCTATATATGTGATAGCCACTCCCTTGAGGGGGCATCACCCTAGGCTTCCCAAACACCATTTGGAGCTTTTTCTTTAATCATCTTCTTTTTGGCATACAGGCCTTTACTCATTATTTGAGAATACATTGATATTATATAGTTTTCAATATCTTCCCAAATAGGGGCAAACTGTAGACACCTAAATCTAGCCACCAATGACCATCAATCAAGCTTTTGACCAATTTCCACCAAAATGCATAATTTGGCCTAAAAACACTAAAACACATTAAAATCTTTGAAAATGACATATTCAAGTGTCTATTTTGGCCAAAGTATCCCTAAATGGGGTAATGAATTTTATGGGCCAACTAACTTTGACCAGATCATTTCAATTTAAAATACCAATTTTGCACCTAGGTGCCCTAGATTGCTCTTTTCTATCAAATATATTACATGAGACATGTTCCTTTGTTATTTGGTGTTGACAAAATCGTAAATGGTATAATGGATCCAATATATTTAACATCAAATTCTAATTTCAATCTAGTCAAATTTTGAGCCAATAATGAGACATCCTAACCAATTTGATTAATTTATGCACCAATTGCCAAGATTTGCACCAAAGTGACTAATCATGCTTAAAGATAATTAATTCAAATCATGAGCTTAATTATGAATTTTACGAATCTTTTTGAATATTTCTTTTTGGAAATGAATATTGAATATCTACATCATAAAATGACATCATTTCTTGGGAAGGCATCCGTAGACCATAAATGCATAAAATATCAAGATTAAGCCACCCCATGCCTCATTAAGACCCTCTATGCCTCTTTATTTCCTCTCTATCCAAAATATTTATGAAGGTATTTATGGATTTTTTCTTCAAAAATTAAATGGATTCTTAGCCACACATCTTCATCTTGAGATGGATGGTTCAGGTTCATTTTGACCATTTTGCAAAATCTATAAATAGGAGGTCTTACCTATTAAATTTAGAATCTATTTTATGCCAAAATTATAATGCCCAAATTCATTCAAAATCATTACATTTTAGTGTTATAATGCCCAAATATTGAGCCAATCCAAGCCAAATCCAAACATGGTGCCAAGGAGAGATGGAGTTAGACACACTTCATTGATACAAACTTCATGAGCTCAAAGCTAAGAAAGAAACTTCAACAAGCTATTTAGATCATCCAATGAAATCAAAGGAAGTTTTTATTTACATTGTAGTTGTTCTTTTCATATGTATGTTTGTTACTAAGCTCCCCTAGTGTCTAGGCCTAGAGATGTTATGCTAGTTAGTGTGTTTCTTTCATTTTTTTTCATTTTAGAACTAACATGATACTAACCATTCTCTCTTAAGTAAAATTCTTAGTTCACACTAAGTAGATATATTAATTATTTTTTTAGTATCCAATCACAACAAGCCATAAGATGCATGATATGGATCATGAAAATGTCTAGAATTAAAAAGCACAAGATCATAAAACCATCAAGCACACATATCATATCACTCAATGTCATAAAAAAGTGGTATAAGTATCCCTAAACCAATGGGAAGGACATGTTTAAATGCCACACACTTAAGTGGAAGACATGTTTAAATGTCTACAAACTGAAGAAACAACAAATAGTGACATTATGGCCAATAAACAAGGAACATGTTCAAATGTTCCACAATCAAGGTAACGTATCAAAAAATACTAAACTCAAGTAAGCCATTTGAGAATATAAATAAGTTAAATATAATAAACTATCATATGCATATCATACTAGTCCTTGCATACATGTCTTATCAAAATGTCATGTACCATAACATATCTAGCACACTGTGTAAGATGTAAGTATGAGTATAGATGTGTAAGTTTATTATATAGGCTTATCATAATAATGTAAAGTGATAATAAAATAATAACACATGAGAATTCTTTATCAATAAAATTATATTTCCTCAATATATTTTTTCATGTGAGTAGAGAAAAGGTCCAACATCTATAGACTCATGGATCTAGTGTACACTTGTATCACACTCAAGTACCCATGAAAAATGTGTATAGAAGTAAACGGTATGCTATCTACTAACATAAATTAAAAAACATATAAAAAATATAGTAAACATGTAAATGTTAAATATTTTTGTATTTTTTTTATTTTAATGTTTTTGTATTTTCTTTATTTTTTTTATTTTTTTAAATTTTAGTGAAAAAATGGATAATCAATGATCCCATATAATTGATGCTCATACGGTTATCTAGACTCAAGATATGGTACAAAAAAATTCTTGTGTTTCCAAGGAGCATGTATAGGTGCCAAATATGGATTTAAATAATATGTAATACTCTACATATGCCTCATAGGACTCTATGGTCATGAAGTGGTAGTAGAAGCTATAGTGGTTTATATAACCATTATTTAGTGTTACATTTCTTTTTCAGTGTAACTATAATTGTACATAGTTTTTCCCTCTCTAAACATGTTGATATGCTCTCAAAAACTATCTCCCTCATGTAGGTATGTATGATGGCTCTATATATTTCATCATATATCTTTGATGCAATGGCCTCTCTAGTATAGGTCACCTAGGAAAAGGTATTGACTTTTTCATATCCTTTCACTTATGATTAACCTGAATATGTTTTATATGTAATTGTCTTTGAATAAACTTATTTTTTTTAGTGGATACTCATACTAAATCCCTAAAACTATGATTACCCCATTGGCATGAATATACTTAAGACATGTATATACTATGGAGGGCACTATGTAGATCTTATGAATCCAAGGTCATCCCAATAATATATCAAAGAGTCTTCTACGTGTATTACTAAAAAATTTGAAGTCACATGTGCATGACCAACTTGTAAAGTTAAATAAATCTCACCAAAAAATATTTATGCCTTCCCTTTGAATGTTTTGATCATCTTGGTCAAAGGGTATAAATCATCATGTGTGTATCCCAAATGTTTAAGTAATGTTATGGTATATACATTATCACTAAAACTATTATCAACCATAAAACTATGTTTAAGCTAATGATAAATGTGTTATCTAATAAAAAATGAGTGAAAATCCAAGTCATCATCCAAAACTTCACTTTCATCAAATGTAATTTAAGGCCTCTAAACCATAGTAGGTATCTCACGTGTAAGTGTGACAATAATGCCATATAATGGGTGCCCTTAATATTATGGGGGATGATAATTATATTCCATTTGCATTTTTTGTTCTTTCTTAGAATTATTTTGTAATAAATTGGTTAATATCTTCTAGTTTTGATGGTCACCATGTTGTGATACTAAATCCTTCCACTAATAATCAAACATGATCTTTTCACTATAAATGAGTTTTTGTATCTTTTACTTAAATTTTTAGTGTTTATTCATATAATACCCATTACATTGGCGATGGTCACAATAAGAATTTACATCATATCCTTTTGGTATATGTTAACTCCTATCAACTGCTAAGGGAGGAGGGAGAGATATGAGATGGCACTCCCTAGTTTCTTAAGGAGTGAATCTAGAGACTTAGGTAATCATGAAAAAAAATTCTTAGGTGTATTAGATAATATGAGATAATTATGTTGTTATGACACCATATTCATAATTTTTATTTCTTATGTATTAGCCTCTAGAGTTTTTACCTTATAGCTTGGTTTGACATGAAAATTGGTATTTGATGTATTTGGTGTGTTGGCTACATAAGATTTTTCAATGCAATAAGTTTCATTTATTAATCTCAAATGATATGGAATAAGTCATCAAAATATTTAAACTTATATTAAATATAATAGACTCATGTAATGGGACAAGCAAAAAAAAAATAGGGATATCTTGAAGCTCTTTATATGTCATTTGATTTTTCATTTTGGCCAACATTATCTTGTACTTCAAAAAATATTCATTGATGGGCTCATTATTTCCTTGCTTTATCTTCTCAATTTGTGCATATGACATATTTTTAGTAATTTTGATAGATAAATTTGCCATAAGCACTAGAGGTTTGAATGCTTTCACTAATCATCTTGGTATATCATATAATCATTTTAAAGCATTGATATTTAAGATTTTTGGAAATATTTTTTTCAAAATTTTATCATTGGAAGTATAATCAAGACATATTTTATATAAAAATTGGAGATTCTTCTCAAAGTCACCCTTTCCATCATAAAGTGTGAACTTGGGTGCTAAAAACTTAGTTTACAAAGGGTGAAAATATATCTTGAGTACAAGAGGATTATGCAATACATCTTTTGAATAAATAACATGAGTTAATTTGAAGATTTTTTCTTGATATTTGTAACCTTATCTTCCAAATTTGAATAACTTGGAGGAGATTTTGTATAGTAGGCCTATTAATATTTGATATTTGGGAAGTCACCAAAGGGGATGCAAACACTTCTTGTGTTGATATAGGCATTGAAACTGGTAATTTAATTGAAAAATGGATTGTTCCCATGGAGGATGTATTGATATTTATTTGGTATTCAAATAACAATGGCTTGAATACATATCACCTACCCCCGCTATATGTAGGAATCAATGGTGTGCTTGAATGAAGGGATAATGGGATTGCATTAGTATTAGTACCATTTAAATATTAATCATTACTATATGTCAATGCATTAACCTTAACATGTTTACATAATTCATCTCATGTGACATATAAAAATGCATAAATTAATTCCTTATTTATATTTAGATGATGAATTAATGCTTCCTTATCTTCCATTTCAAAATGATCTTTATTGTTAACATTTTACATTTCTTATAAATGAATAAGAAATATGCCAATAATAATGGAAGAAAAAAAATCAATTTTCTAAATAAATTTACAAAAAACTAAAAATTTAGAAGGTTGAAAACTCTAGAGCAAGCTATGGCTATGTAGGAAGACTCAGAGGTTAGGTCATTAAATCCTTTTTATAATTGGTAAGGGTTAGTGGGAGAATAGCCTAATCAAATAAATAGCTAAGATATTTTAAAATCAAGTTGATTAAATAATTTAGATTCATAATATCTTGATATAGTTCTCAATTATGAAAGTATATTAAATATATAAATTATAATTCCAAAAAGTAATTTGAATGTAGAAACACAAAGAATAAATAATAATATACTATTTACTAATGTGTAAGTGGATATGGTAGATGCAGGTATAGAAGAATATAGAATGATGCTTCATAGTGATTCATGAGATTTGAAATATTTACTCTTTATCATCTTGGACATTAATATCAATATCTAGACATTATCGTCAACATTTTTGTCTTGAATATGATGCTTCTATCTAATACATAATACAAGTCCTTTGTTGGAGTAACCAAGTGAATCTTTTAGGTTCAACTTTCACCTTGCATATTTTCAACTTGAATCACATGCACAAGTTTCAGATATTAGTCTTTTGCTCAAAACCCTAGGTCTTCCAACTTGGGCATGTCACCTTGAAAAATAGGTATTAATGGGCTTAAGTGAACTCAATCTGACAATATATACCCCTTTGATAATGAGTTCTACCTATATATCCATATATTATGAAGAGGGCCTCAGACCAATGTATTTTTACTCCTTATGTGGGTTTGTGTGTGAATAAATGTGTAATATTATATATGTGAGTGCATGTAGTGATCTATCTTTTAACTTGAAAAATAAATTTTATGAAATTCTCTTTAAATACTTCAAACATATAAGACAACTAATTCTATGATTGATTTGGAAATAAATAACAATGAGATAGTATAACTTAGTTGTGTAAATGATTAATTATGAGTTTGATAGGTGTTTGCTTGGTAATTTATAGATGATAATGAATAACCTTTTGTTTTATATTTATACCACACCTTTTTAAATGATCTCATGGGAGGGTGAAAATAGAACCATAGGTTGACCCATACATGTTGAAATATTTTTAAAAAATGATTATTTGGAAGGCAGGGACACTAATGTTAATGTTAGTATCTTAATGTAGATAATAGTGTCATATAGGATAGAAATTTTTTGAGGATTTGTAACTATCTGAGTATGATATAAACTAGGTTTTATGCAGACTATGGGATAAAATGGATCCAAGTCATAAAAATATTAGGGTTGGACTATAAGATGAGCATTTAAGCAAAGTGAGATGGTGAACACAAGCCTTTTGGCAGTAGGAAGCTCATGAATTGAAGGGTTGAGCCATGAATAATATTTATCAAGTGTAAAATACTATTCTATCATATATAATTAGTTTTTAGTATATAAAGGAAGGAATTATTATACCACCATTATACCAGTGGCATCTAATGAACCCACTATTCTTATTTATCTGATACAAACTAATGGAGATATCCTTCTAGTCATTTTTTGACTAACTCTATTTTCCCATTAGATTGAGGATGATATGATGAGATATGAACCAATTGAGAACCCAATCATGAGAACAAATTATTCCAAAAATTACCACTAAATATGGGATCATGATCACTTACAATGATCTTGAGATTACCATGTAACTTTTAACCTATATCCATAAAATTGATAGCTATTGTACTAGCTAAAAATAGTTGTGATAAGGATAAAAAATGAGAATATATTGTGATCCTGTCCAAAATTACCCTGATAAAAATTTTACCTTCAAATCTTGACAACCCTATAATGAAATCCATGGAGACCTCTTCCTGCTCTAGCTAGGAATGTATAAAGATTTTATAATACTGGGTTTCTTAATTATTACACCCTTTTTATGTTGACACCATGCATTTAGTAACAAATTTATGTATATCCCATAGATTCAATCCTAAAATAAATTCTTATTGATTTTATGATAGGTTTTCAAAAATGTTTAGTGCCCCTATTCAATATTCATGAAGCTCCTTAATTATTTTGTGCTTGAATCTAAAATTATAACATAGGTATAAGTGATATTTATACTATTGAACATATATACAAAATTTGACCAATTCATGAGAATCATGTTGCATATTCTGAATCAAAACCTATGTATCATTATCATTCTCTCATTCTAATTTTGCCTCCTCTAACTAATCTACCTACCAAATGGTCATTGCACATAATAATGCCTCATTGGATTCATCCCTCATGGATAGTGCATCTACTATAACATTCTATTTTCCTTTCTTATAGATGATTTCAAATTTATATCCCAACATTTTAGTCACTAATTTTTGTTTTTGTTCTAATGGAAATCATTGAAATCATTCTTATAAAAAATATTTAAGACTATCATGATTAAGATTTACCTTAAAGTGTATACACATCAGATAAGGTATTTTTTTCTTGACTGGATGAAGAATAGCTAGCATCTCTTTCTCATATATTGAATTTAACATGTTTTTACCTTTGATTTCATGAATATAAAATGCAATGGATATTCCTTTTTGCATGATTTTTCCCCCATGCCATAACCTAATGCATCAATTCAATAATAATTGTTTTAGAAAAATTAGGGGCAGACAAAACTATATTGGTATACATAGCCTCAGTCAGCTTCTTAAAAGGATTATTAATTACACTATTCAAATGGAAAAAAAATTATTCAACAATTTTTTGAGTGGTGTTTCTATGACACCATAATTTTCACAAATATATGATAGTAACATGTTAGCCTTAGCCCAAAAAACCCTAATATTATTGAGGTTTATTGGTATCTACATCACAACTTTGATTTGTTGAGGATCAAATTTTACTATTTTGTGTGAAACAATATGACCCAAGTACTCCATCTATTGAATTCCAAAATCACATTTAAAAGGTTTTTCATAAATATGATGTTTCAAAATAAACAATACTTGTTTCACATGCTCAAAATGTTATTCCCAATTTTTTTAATATATTAGGATGTCCTCAAAAAACACCAACACAAATTTCCTCAAAAAATGCTTTAAGATAGAGTTCTTAAAACTTTGAAATGTAGATGGTGCATTTTTTAGAAAACAAATCATGACCATAAACCCATAATGCCCTCTGTGAGTTCTAAAATTTGTTTTATGGATGTCTTCATGTCTACTCTAAATATGATGGTACTCAAAATGAAGATTTAGTTTTATTTAAAAATAAACATCACCATGTAATTCATCTAAAAAATAATCAATTAATATAATAGGGAAATTATATTTGATGGTGTAATTATTAATTTCTTTTTAGTTTGGTTAGTTCCTCAAAGTGTCATATTTATCAGACAACATGACCATCAGGGATGAATATTCACTTTCACTATGTCGAATAAGACCTGCCTTTGACATCTCATGTACCATCATTTCAATTTCACTCTTTTGAGAAATTGGATACTTGTATGGTCTGATGTTAGGTGGTTTAATACCAAGAATCAAGTGAATGACATTATCATTTTTTGTATTTAGTGATAGTCATTTTGGCATAACACCAAAAATATTTGGGTGGTCATCAATAATCCTTTATAGATAAGGATGTTTAGACACCTTTGTTGGTTGAAATTCTATGGATAAAAATCATGCTAAAAATACTTTAGCCATTTTTTTGAGAATCTTAGTCATTTGGTGTTAACTAACCAATTATGGATATTTTTCCTATACTCCACATAGTTCAAATATCCTACATTTAGAATGAAAGTGCATGAACGGTTCCTATAAATTCATCTCTATTTTTCCCAAGTTTGTCAACCATTTTAATCCTAAAATAATCTATGGCCCACCCATGGAAATATAAAATGTAAGAGATTCTATCTTATAGTCTCCCATAGCAAGCTTAATTATATGTCTTTCTTAGAATAATTTATTGTAACACCATCCACAATCATGAATTGAAATTATAGAGCTAGGTAAATGAAATAGTTCAAATGAGTATCCAACTTATTTTTGATGAAGTTATGTGTACTCCTTGAGTAAATAAACATTATCACTTTCTATTTATTGGGGAATCCCACAACCTTAAGGGTTTGAGGCATGTTAATACCCAAAAGTGTATGACAAGAGATAGTAGGGTGGGAACATATAAATCATGCTTTGTCTCTTACTCACCCTAACCTAAGGATACATAATCTTCTTCATCTTCATTGGCTCCTTTAATGTATAATAACTTATTATAAGCACATTTATGTCCCTTTATCCACTGGATATCACAATCAAAACATAACTCTTTTTCATGCTTCTATTTAATTTTTGAGGGGTAAATATTGTAGGCTAAAGAAATGATTATGATGGGGAATTATGTTCTCATCTAGTAATGAAAGCCCTTTATTTGAATATATTTCTTTCCTCTACCTTATGTGCTAGTCTTATGGATTTTAGTACTAAACTTGGATTAAACATGTAAACATCAAACTAGATGTTATCCTTGAGCCCACCCAAGAATAGGTCATTTATGTTATCATCATTGATGTCATCTACATGTAAAGAGATATTATAGAATTTTTTAATATAATCTCTGGTAGGCCCAAGTTTTTTCAACTTTTATAATGGGTTGAATTAGTTTTTAGATATGTTATTGTGATAGTGCATCTATTGTTCAATGGTAAATATCGACTAGATAACATAAAGGATTTTATTTTTATTCTAAGAAAACCAAATGAACTACTCAAGTTATAGATATATAGATGCCATGACCATTTTTCTTGCACATGGGGTATAATGCAGATCAAATAAATTTTTCATTTTATTGTTTCAAGTGAGTGGATCCTTATAATCAAATTTTCCCAATTCCACCTTTGGCAACATTTGATTTAAATAGGTATGGAAGTTTTTATTATTTGGGTTAAGAGAACCTAATTAGAGTAGTGGAGGATTATTTGTCTAAAAATGAGCTTCAAGAGTATTCAATTTCCCACTAATATTTTCCATCTAAGTCTTCACATCATCAATGTCCCATTTTACTTCAGTGATGTCCCCTTTTACCACATCAAGATCATATTTCTTCACCATGATTTGAATATATGATTGAATATGGTGAACCACCTCATAAACCAAATTATTTAGGGTTATATATTCCATGTCATCCTTATGATTTATTTTTGGAGTGTTTTTCCCTATCTTGCATCTGTGATTATTATGACTAACCATGCACAAACCATAAGATTGAGGGTTTTGGCCTAAAAAAGCGTACCATCAAATTACATTATTGTGATCACTTCACCAAGATAAATTTAATGACTACTAATTTTCACAAGGGTGAAAAAAAACTAGAATGTTTTTTTTCCAAAATAAATACTTAAAAAATATTATAATGATGGAAAAAATAAATGCTTCCTAGTCTGCATGTTATGTTTTTTGATCCCTTAGCTCTCAGAATAATAGCTACACCAGATCTGAAAACATACCTTAAAAATTTGCCCAAATTGATACTCAAATACTACTTGTAATGAAATTACTTGAAATTTTCACACCAATGGAATAATATATCACAAAATATGTATATCCACAATAATATTTGACAAAATAGTAGAATAATTGATATATATATATATATATATATATATATATATATATATATATATATATATATATATATATATATATATATATATATGACTGAGGTACTTCAAGGTGTAAACCTCCACAATAATGTAATAAGAATATAATTCAAAATATCATGTTTAAATACTAACCAACACTTCTTATATATACTATACTTATGTGATGGTTATCTCATAAGTCAACCCTACTAATAATATAACGATCATAGAGAAATGTGATAAGATATTATGAAAGGTTATGTAAGCCATAAGTATCCTTAGATATGTTGTAGGTTAAGGATGTAACAATCTAAAGGGGGAGGATATCCTAAAGCTTGAGCTATATGACTTATATTAAAACTATAAAATGTTAGTTGGATTGGTCCTTGAGTAGAGGTACTAGATGGTGTTTTCAATCAACAGAGATGTACCACTGAGGGGAGAGGATGATTGTAATTATTAAAAAAATACATGTATATTCCATACAATAGCATAACCTTCCCCAGGGGTCTTACCTAGTTGTTTAGGTTTGTTTGGTTCCTCTCCATCGCCTTTTAAGGAAATGAATTGATGATATGTGAGCTTAGTGGAGTTGAATTGTTGGGTATTTTTTAGTGACCTCAACTAGTGAATTATGTGAGCTTTTCATTAAAACACTTCATTGATTTATCTTATACTATTTTGGTTCATAGTTACAGATTATCCAACTTATATACAAACCAATTTAATATCTAAAAGGGTGAACTCATGACCCTCTAAGTGTAATATGGATCAATAATTTCACTCCCATCATCTAAAATTTTATTAATTACTCATGTGTTAGTAAAATATTTGATTTGACTCAAGCTTGATCTTCCCAATCTCACCTCAACACTTCATTCATCTAAGTAATCTACCCAGTAGTCCTCCAACTGTTGCTTGTGTATGTAATATGGGACCATTCCAAGATGAAAATTCACAAATCCCTTACTATTAAAAAACCTTGTTTGTATGAGGATGCATTATGAACTAATCAATTGAAGACTAAATGTTCTTAGCATATACAAAATTCTTGTAGGTGAATATTTATCATTTATGCACTTATTACAACTATATGCACAACTCAGTCAATAATATTATATTTTTTTCTAATCTTGGAAATCCCAAGGGGAAATTTTCAAATCCCTTGACTCTTATATAAGATAATTTATTAAATTAGATGAAGTAGCTCCCATTCTATGATATGAGGTTAGCTACTTCATCTAAAATTTCTAGATACCCAGTCTTTATCTAGTACTTGCATGACTCTCATATTAAAAGCATCATTGATACATATGAAATGTTTATTATTATGTTTCAAGTTAAATTAAGGGTATAATTCATGTACTTTTATGGTTGGGCCTACATTAACTATGTGAGGCTCGGGTATACTCTTGGGGTTACCAATGAATACACCAAGTAAGAGTCATGTAAGAAGTTTTAGTCAATTATACATTAGTTAATCGATCATGAAGGGAATCACTAATGATGTCAACCTAGTCTATGTATTGCTTTCCACCACATATGATGAAATTCCATGGTATTCCTTTCTCATACCACCCTATTGATAAGAGTGACCATATCTGATAGCTCCTCCTTGAAATATTATCTAATTAAATTATTTGGGAGGTTTGAGAGACATTTTCACTTGTGTTTTAACCATCTATTCTTTATGGGGTTGAGTTGTTTCTTTGGATATTCTTCCAATAAATCATATCTAAATTTTATATTTATACTTGAATAAGTTTCCCTAGTGGGGATATGCAAGTTCATACCCATATCATTACTATATATTTATGATACTAGATAACCTCCTTCTACCTTTATATTTTTGGTATTTAGATCATAATGGTGAGCACACTCAAACTCTAGGTTAGAACATTGCATAGAGATGGGAAACCAATTGCTTTAGGAAAACCTTTATCGATAAGAAAATAGTTTATAGGATTTAGAGATTTTACTTTAATTATTTTTTCAAATTCTTATAAATCCACAGTCCAATCTAGGAGTTGTATACACATAATATTTTTCACCTTATTATTTACTGATGTTTTCTCTTGTAGTGACTTGTTGAGTATAAATATCCTTAAATGAACACCTTAAAGAGTGTAATGGGAAATGGGTGGGTATGCCTATGGTTCTTTTTGAGATATGTTAATTTCTATGTCATGATCATATCATTCATACTACTAGTCTAGCTTCTTTATATGTCCTACTACTTACCTCCTTCCATCCTATCCCCATGAAATTATGTTACTTTTCCTATATTTTATGTCAATGATTAGGTCAATACCACCTATTTGGTTCCTTTTCCTTCCTTTTATTGTATCAACCAAATTAATGCAATTCTGAGCCTATTTTTTAACATCCATATTATATCAACCTAGTTTTTATCATTCTACATTAGAAAAAAAACTCTTAATTATATCAACTAGGCTGATACCTTTGGATTAGTGCTTAAATTTAGTTTTGAGTATTATATTAGTATATATAGGGTTATATTTCATTCCAATCATATAATATACACTCTATTGAATCTATTTTCACTTGCACTTATAACCTAACTCATATTTGGAGGATTTGGTTCTAGAACCTTAACTTGAAGAAGCTTGTCTTATGTTAATCTTTGGAAATTTGATAAGAAGATTAATTGGGGATTTTCCTAAGTCTTTTACCAACCATTTGAAGTCTTCAACCCAGAACATGTCTTGTAAATTTCCATTTGAACAAAGGGGGATATTCAAGTTAAATGGGTCTATTCTAAGATAAGTAGTTTGTAGATTATATTTTGTGATTATGTAGTTCTTCAATCTTGTATACCTGGTAAACTCATGACCCTAGTTGTTCTTGTTGACCATTTTTTACCTCAATCTAAAATGGGTCAACCCCCTATAGTCAAGATCTTGTATAGGGGATTTTCATAATGTCATGGTGTATGTTGTAGCTCATTTGATGTCATTTCATATGCCATTATAGCTTTGGTCATAGTCTATCTTGGTCCTTATATTATTTGGTGTCTTAGGGGTCAATTTAGAGTCATACATGCAAGTGGTAGGTTTTCATGGTGTTGAGTAGTTGTAAAAACATATTCAAAAGAGCCTAAGTTTACACTTGAGAAATGTTTAAAATTTTGGTTAAGTGTTAGAGCATTCAAAATTCTCTTAGAGAAATTATTCCACACATTGTCTGTAATAAAAGTACAAGGCATAATTCCCTCAAAAAAATTACTCCACTTTATTTGGCTAAGTGTTGAAATTCTTTCAGGAAATTTGTTTGTAGGCTTTTTAACTAAATTTTAGGAATTATTTTGGACATTTTATCCAAAATAAAAGGCCCAAAAACACAAATTCTTGCAGATGTTTTATCCACAATAAAATCCTAAAGGTCATTTCTTTCAAGAAAATTGTCCAAACAATTTTCCCAAAGGGTCATTCTTCAACAAAATGTCCTGATACAAAAGTTCTGAAGGGTCATTTATTAAGCAAAGTATCCTATAAAAAAGTCCCAAAGGGTCACAAATGTCATTTGAAAGCAAAAATTCTGCATCAAAAGGCTAAGTATTAATTCTTTTAGACATTTTGTCTGAGATAGAGATCCTGAAGGCATGAATTCTTTTGGACATTTTATCTAAATCAAAAGCTTTGAAAAAAAGCTAAGTCCAAATTTTTTTGAATAAATTATCCATGAAAATTTTCCCAAAGACCTATTTATCTGAGACATTTTATCCATAATCATAAATATAGAAGACATGAATTCTATGAAACATTTATTTTTTAATAAATTATCCAAGGCAAAGATAAGGCAGACTTAATTATTTTAGGCAATTATCCCATAATAATTTCCCTAAAAATTTTATCTGATGTAAAAGAGCCATAGACAAATTCCTTTGAAGAAAGTGGTCAAGACATAAATCTTGCAACAAATGTCTAGAAAAAGGTCTAAAAAAATAGCCTATGGAATTTATGATCCAGTAAAGTGATGATCATGCAAGTGCCAAAGTTCAATCTTAGTAGTCATCCATCAAGGTCCATAGATTGATGGTTGCATAGATGTTATTGACATTCCCACATATGTCAATTGATAGGTGCATGAACATTAAATTCAATCCATGGTAAATGACCATTGAAGTTTGAATATCCTAGTGACGGTTATAAGACATCAAATACATTCACATAGATGTCAAATATATTTATGTGGATGTCAAAATTTGAACTCATGAAGTAGCCATTGGATTTCAAATAGTGGGTACTAGTAGATTTGAAAGTTTTCATCTAATCATACCAAGCAGATCAATGACATATGATTAAGTTAAAAGGTCAAGGATCTTAGAGGTTACCACATGGTGTGAGCACATAAAGAAACAAGCTAAAAATAGGATCCTGAGATCAATGCATGATTGATAAGTGGCATGAGAACATTATATATGATAAAATATCAATGGAGCACATTTAATTATGAAAATAAATATCAAAAATAAGCGAGGATCAAAAAGGTTAATGATCTGAGTTAGTTTTGGATGGCTAATCAAATGAAGGTGAGCCTAGGTGACTTAGAAAAAGCTTAATAAAGCAAGTTTTGATAGGGAAAGGCAAGTAAGAATATGGGGATGATATCAAACATGATCTAGCTTGGATAAGAGACAAAATTTCAAATGATTCCATGAGGGTGGACATGTACACTTTAATGGCTTCATTTCCAGATCTAGTTACATTAAAGGGACCATTCTATCTATTTTTGCATGCCATGAAAAACTAGTTAGGAGTGGTTTAGTGCCAAAACAAAATTCTAATATATGGATCTATTTGTCGTAATTACAATGATGTTGGAAGTTATCTTATAACCACTTGATTCTACTATTGTAACCTCTAGGGAGCATCAATGAGGGAATATGTAACTATGATACCACTTGAGGTGACCTGGACCAATCAAAAGGTCTAAATGAGCATAATTTGTAGAGTTAGTTATAACTACAATTCAAATGTTTAAATTGATTGATTCCCCTTTTTAGTGCCAAATTTCCCTTTTTCTTGATTCCTTTCTTCTATAAGTATAGCTCTTGAGCTATTGTAAAATAGTTCCACTCCATGTATGGTGAAGCCCTACTAGAATGATGTCATATTTTTCCTTTCAACATTAATGTAAATTTGATTTCGAGTTCTTGAACAATTATATAAGTATGTAAGTGATGTATGGTGATGAAAAGTGATAATTCTTTATCCTTTCTTCCCTTATCCTTTCATGTTTGTGCAAGAGTTCCTAATATTATAGGTCATATGAAGTTTTTTCAAGTGTATAAGCCAATTTTTTAAGTGTACAATAAGCCTTAGTATCTAAAACTATCTTATGGTTCACTTACCTTGGATAGCTCTCATGCATCTCACCTTCATATCAAAATACTCATGTTAAAATCCATATGACTTGGAAGTTAATTTGTGTGCCTTATTTCTTAGTGTAGGAAAGTATGATGGTCACATGGAAGACATCTTGTTGCATCACCTCCATTAGAGTAGGTCCATTTCATGTAGCTTCTAACTCTTTTCCCCATCAATAATTGGTCAAGTAGTTGTGAGCATTTCAAGATATATTAGGGAGCTAGCCCTTAGATCTAGAGGCTCACTTTCATTATAGGTACACCCACATACCTAAGAGTTTTCCCATGTTGCCTAAATTTTGAAGAGGCCTAAAAACCCTCTTCTAGGGTATGATATTTTGTGATAATAATTTTGGCATGCCCATTAAGACCCATTATCTTCGACAAAACTTGTCAAGTTAAATGCTTGTCTTGACAACATTGGATATAAATTGGTGACTCCTTCAAGGTAAATCAAGTGTCTTATTATTGGTGACTCTTCAAGGTCTAAGAGAGTGGAAATATTATTGGTGTGTTTTTCCTCTAATCATCTTATGGAAGCAAGCAACCTAGCACCAATGATAACTTCTAGTTGTAAGCAATTCAGGTATCTTTAGTTAAAGTTTTGATCAGTTTTTACATTTCTTTTGATACATGAGGTTGACATGAATATATTTGGTAAATATACCCACAATGGACCTCCTTATTAGCCTTTATATAAACCACAATATACTCCCCAAAAATCCTATCAAAATGGTTATCAGTCCTATGAGCTATGGCAGCCCTATAATCCTTCATTTCCCCCCATATAGACACTAGGTTATTAGACAACCCTATGTGGAAGGCTACCAAGATACCTATCAAGAAATGCCTCCCTATCAGTCCTAATATGAGCCCTGTCAATCATACCATGATGCTTATGAACCTTAAGAGTACTCCTATGAGTCTTGCCATGAGGAATCAAATGTTTATATGGATTATACACAAAGGTATTACAAGGAAAAATATATATTCTTGTAGATTAAAGTGAAATAAAATGAAGCTGGTCTTGATCCCCATCATTACCCTCCTCATCCTCCCCTTTATTCATATTATATCAAGTCTTTGTTGGAATCCATACCATAGTTATTAGATATTGAAGATGAAGTGAGTACATGGGATGATGAGTATGACATACTCCCTGATCATCTCATGGAATGGTTGAGAGGTGCTAATCAACATTATATGTATAAGTTGGAGACATTTGAAGAACTAGAAGGAACTCAATGGGAGATCAAGGAACAAATGGAATTGGTAAAAAAGTGCCTTCAATGCTTGATAGATAGGATAAGTATGTGGGTTGATAAAGATCTAAAAATGAACATGTTTTTATTGAATAATTTCAATAAATATATTAGAGAGATGAAACTCTTAATTATGTAGATGTTTGTTCTTCTAACCATCCCAAGAAGTCACTTCCCAATGAGCTTACTAGTGTTTTTCTCTTTCATAAAACCCCTCTCAACCCCTCTCCCACCTCTCACACTCCATCTACAATTCATGAGCCTATCCATAAACCTTCCACTACATCTCATATTCTAGCTCCTTCACATGAGAAACAAGTGAAGAGGAGCAAATCCAAGTTGAGGTTGACCAAGAGGATGTCATGAGTGACTATGAGGAGGAAATCACCATAGGGGCTCACCTTGGTGACCAAAAGTGTAACTCTACCTTGGTGACCACAAGTGTTGGAATTCTTTCAACAAATTTATTTGAAAGTTTTTTAGCTAGATGTCAAGAATTATTTCAGACATTTTGTCTGAAATAAAAGGTTTGAAGACATAAATTATTATAGACATTTTTTCTACAATAAAATCTTAAAGGTCATTTCTTTCAATAAAATTGTTTGAATAATTTTCCCAAAGGGTCATTCTTCATCAGAGTGTCCTGATAAAAAATTTCTAAAAGGTCATTTATTTAGCAAAGTATCCTATACAAAAGTCCCAAAGGATCACAAATGTCATTTGAAAGAAAAAATCCTAAATCAAAAGGCTAATTATAAATTATTTTGGACATTTTGTCTGAGATAGAGATCCTAAAGGCATGAATTCTTTTAGACATTTTATCCAAATCAAAAGCTCTATAAAAAAAGCTAAGTCCAAATTCTTTTAGATAAATTATCCACCATAATTTTCTTGAAGGCCTCCTCTTATAAATTTTATCCACAAGCATAAATATAGAAGACATGAATTATATCAAATATTTTATTCATAATAAATTATCCAAGGCAAAGATAAGGTAGAATTAATTCTTTTCAGCAATTATCATATAATAATTTCTCCAAACATTTTATCTGATGCAAAAGAGCCATGGATAAATTCCTTCAAATAAAGTATCCAAGACACAAATCCTACAACAAATGTCTAGAAAAAGATATAAAAGAAATATCCTAAGGAATTTATGATCCAGTAAAGTGATGATCATACAAGTGTTAAAGTTCAAGCACAATAGTCATCCATCAGGGTCCATAGATTGATAGTTGTCCAAATGTCATTGATGTTCCCATGGATGTCAATTAATGGGTGCGTGAATGCTAAATTTAATCCATGAAATATTACTTTTGAAGTTTAAATATCCTAGTGATGATAGTGTAGATGTAAAATATGTTTATACAGATGTCAAATATGGTTGTGTAAATGTTAAAATTTAATCTCATGCAGTATCCTTTAGATTTCAAATAGTGGGTCCCAATAGATCTAAAATTTGGTGTCTAATCATACTAATTAGATTAATGAAAAATGAGTAAGTCAAAAGTTTAAGGATCTTAGAGGTCACCAAATGGTGTGAGAGCATAAATAAATAGGATAACAATAGGATCTTGAGATCAATGCATGATTGACAAGTGGCATGAGCACATTCCAACTGATAGAAGATTGATGAATTGCCTTTAATCATGAAAATAAAGATCAATAATGAGTAAGGATCAAAGAGGTTAATGATTTGAGTCAATTTTTAATATCCAATCAAATAAAGGTGAGCCCAAGTGACTTAGATGAAGCTTGATAAAGTAATTTTTGATAAGACAAGGTAAGTGAGAACGTGGGGATGAGTTTGAGCATGATCTATCTTGGACAAGAGCCATTATTTTAAAGGATGCCATGAGGGTGAACGTGTAGCCTTTAACATCTTCATCACCAAATCTAACTACATGAAAGAGGACCTTATCTCCACTTTTACATGCCACAACAAACTAATCAAGAATGATTTAGTGCTAAGACAAAATTATAGTAGATGGATCCATTTGTTATATTTGCACTAATGTCAGACTTAGCTCAGAACCACTTGATCCTATCATTATAACCATTATGGAGCATCAATGATGGAGTATGTAATTGTGCTACCACTTGAGGTGATGTGGATCAATCAAAAGGTTTGAATGAGCATAATTTGTAAAAAGAATTGTAGCTATGATTCAAATTTTTGAACTAATTGATTCCCCTTTTCAACACCAAAGCTTCCTTTCTCTTGCTTCATTTCTTCTATAATTATAGCTCTTGAGCTATTGTAAAATAGTTACACTCCATATATGGAAAATCCCAATTGAAATGATGTCATATTTTTCCTTTGAAAATTAATGCAAATCTAATTTGAGTACCTAAACAATTTTCTAAGTATGCAAGTGATGTATGGTGATGTAAAGTGATAATTTTATATCCTTTCTTCCCTTATCCTTTCATGTTTGTGAAAGATTTCCTACTCTATCAGGTCATATGAAGTGTTTTCAAGTGTACGAGCCTATCTTTTAAGTTTATAATGAGCCTTAATGTCTACAACTAGCCTATGGTTCACTTACCTTGGATAGCTCTCATGCATCTTACCTCCATATCAAAATATTTATGTTAGAATCCATAAGACCTAGAAGTTAGTTTGTGTTCTTTATTTCTTAGTGAAGGAAAGTATTATGGTTATATGGAAGACATATCAGTGCATCACCTCCTTTAGAGTAGGTCCATTTAACATAAATTCTAACTCTTTTCTCCATTATCAACTAGTTATGTAAGTGTGATCATTTCAAGATACATTTAGGGAGCTATCCCTTAAATATAGAGGCTCACTTCCATTATAGGTACACCCACATACCTATAAGTATTCCCCTATTGCTCAAATCTAGAAGAGCCCTGAACACCCTCTTCTAGGGTGTGAGATTTGGTGATAATATTTCCTTTTAGTTCTACACATGCCTTGATTTCACAAGCCTCACATCTACTCTGTCTTTTACCCCTTGTCTTATCTCTTAGTCTGACTAGCCTTATATTGATGACATAAACATCTCATCTTTCTTATAATGTTTAAAATCTACTCATCTTACACCTCTATAAATTATGAGAATATACTTACTCTCCTTTTCCTTGGACACTAATGTTTAGGTTATAAAATAATGGTGATGTTATTATCCTATCCCAACACAAGTGTCTAGTGCCCTAAAGTTATCTAATTTGAAAATGAAACATATCATAATGGTCAACTTAAGTGATTTTATGTGAGTTATCTCTTGATAGGATTGGTATAAATACAATATTAACCACCACTCATTCCTCACCCAATAATCAAACAAAAATATCACTCAAGAAGAAATAAAGTTACCAAAAGCTTTCATATTTTTTCCTATTATTATATTAGTCAAAGGAACAAATTATTATATTAGTCAAAGGAAAAACCCATCTATAGGTCTATTGATGTGCTTTTAGTGCTCCCTATGTCACTAGGGAATAAATGGGAAAGCAAAAAATCAATTTAAAGTCCTAGAATGATTTAGGGCTTGAGTTTTTTATACAATTATCACTAAGAATGGAAAAAAAGGTAGAGATGTGATCACCACATTAAAGTCTGCAAGCAGACCTTATTGTAGGGACAACAAATGTATGTGTAGTGACAAAATTTTGGCCAATATTTGTGAATCATATTAATGTTTCCAATTAATGCCCAAATGTAAATGAATAGTGGGTATATACAACATGATCTAGATTATGATGATTCATATGTGGATACAAGAGAGATTAGGGTAGGGAAAAAAAGATGTTGTGCTTAAGATGAAATAAGGTACTAATTCTACTAGCTTTAAAAGGAAAAACACATGAAACTAGCATATACAAGCCATAGCATAATGCTCAAAGATAAATACATGCATTTGAAGCTTCTATGGAAGTGAAATGCATATATACAACAATATCTATTGCATAAAGATAACTTAATTACAGTAAATTACAAAGCACATCTAGTAGAAAAATGAGAGAAAAAAGAGCAAGTATACTACCAAATTAGTCAGCCTAGCATTAAGATCAAACTAAAAAATGCATATATGAAATGAAATTACCAATATTAACTTGTATAAAAGGACTTGTCAGACATCTATAGCATGAGAATTCAAATGCAACAAAACCACACAAAGAACACTACAGACAGACACATGAATTCTTTGACTCTATATATTAAATTTTCTAATAAGTGTTTTCTAATTACAAATGAGGGTGAAGCCCCTATTTATAGGCTTAAAATGCCCAAAATAAGTTTGAGTGGGCTCTTAAATGGTGCCCAAATATAGCCAATTATCTTAAACCACCACATTTCAATGAAATATTCTATATTTGAAACTACAAAAAGATTACAAAATATTCCTAAGGATCTGAAGGTTGTTGTTGGCCAACTTGTTATTGTTGTTGTTACTTTTATTTATTCTCATTCTCTTCCTGGGTCTATACTATAGCACATGCTTGATATTCTTTGTCTATTTGGGCAAAATCCAAGATCATGGGCCTAAATAAATCTAGTATGTCTTGGATTATCTTATTGTGCACCTTGAGTATGGGCCTCAATTGTGTCAACCTTTTGCAGTCTATGATTAGCAAATGATACAATTTTAATTACCTCTATAGCTATTTTGGCACTCACCACATCCTATTGGAAACATGTAAAAAATAAATTCATATGTACTTTTATTTATTTCTCATCCATGAAGGAACTCTTAGGTTTGGTCACTTTGGTGATCATGGCATCCTTTAGGAAGTGAGCAATTCTGAACTCAATTTTCTCAAAGGATGTGTTAGCATCCTTAAGAAAATTAAAACAGATATTTAAAATTCTCCTCTTATTTATGAGGATAGTCTTTGTAGGAATTATGTCTTCAATAGGTAGCACCTTCAAGTCAAGAAAATTGTTACTCCTTTCTCTTATCAAGTTTGCTAACTTGATGTCATAGTGAACAAGACTTTGGCTGAGATTTGTGACTACCTTGGCACATTAGATTCCATCTATTTGTCTTTTTTTTCATGACCTTGTATAGGTTGAACACATTAATCATAGCATTGATTATTTAAATCAAAGTTCCTTTTGGCATAGTAGGCAATGTTTATTCCTTCAACCTCTTTATTACTTGTTGTATTCACTTCATAATGGCAATAATTGATTCAACATGTGCCTATACTGAGGATATAAGATCCTCCTTGTACTCTTTCACTTATCCAAGGGCACCCTTCCTCTTCTTAGTTAGAGTGAAGAGAGGATCTTCACTTTCATAGCTCATAGTTGAACCTAATTGTGGTTGTTTCACCTATCTCCTTACTAATCTATTTATTATCCTAGTGGATGCATCAAATCTCATCCCAATCTGAGGTGCCAAGAAGGCCACCTGATTTCTCCCCTACCTTATTATTTGTATCATATCTCTCACCCAATTTGGGGTGGATTTTTGGGTAGGATGTGGTTGAAATGGGAGTGTTTAGGAGGAAATGGAAGCTAAGGCTAAAGCAGGGATATACAATTGAGTATGGTCCAATTGTCCTAATGGATCAAATAATGTCTTGGTCGATCCCATGTCTAGAATGAATGAGGGAAATGTTTGGATCCAAATAATTTTTAATAATAGGGTGAGGTGAGGTGACTTATGCTAGGTGAAATATGGTATAATGGGCCTTAATGGCTTGGTGGATATAATAGAGCCAAGGGTGAAGGATGCACTATAAGTAACTACTTGGGTAGGAGTAAAGCCTTCAATTTGGCTAGTACTAATGCTATGAGATCTTGGTGGAGGTGGAAAGTTTGTCGTGGCATGGGATATGAATGGTAGAATTGTGCCTCTAAAGGAAGTAGTGGTGGTAGATGTGAAGATGGGCTTGACATGGGTAGTAATAGCAAGGGTCATTATAAATGTGCTAACAAATGGAAATGAAGCCAAAGGTATAGAACTTATAGAGGGAATTTGGGAGGCTATTGAAGGGGATGTTTCTCTACTTATCCCAACTCTGGGGGAATTAATTCTTGCATAGACTTTTTTTACTATTGTTCTAGCTAATGTTTGTAGTTATTATAATGAAATCTTAGTAACATCTAGATCTTATTGGTGCAAGTCCTATGGGGTAGATTCCTCAATAAATGTAGAGGTAATTACAGGTGTTTGTGATGGGCTAAGCTATTCACTTATCTCTCCTTTCTCTGACAATGAAGGTGCATCTTACCCACTTGAATTAGCCTAAAGTGGGGGCCTACAGGGTCTATTCCTTATTAGAGGAGTGTCATCTTCTTCTTTCTCCTCATAGTCAGCATTGAACATGCTTTCATGAGCTAGTGGGGGTTGAGGTCTTGTAATATATTCTTTCTTCCTCTCTTGATCAAGTCTCATTTCAAGTGGTATGTTCTTTCTTACATAATTCCTCAAGACCTCCTCATTCTTTAGTACATTGAGGTGCATCCAGTCATGTACCTCATCTTGATGCTTATACTTTAAAGATACATCCCTTTTGAACTTGGAAAGGTATATAAAGATGACTTGATTAGGGTCCCACATCCTATAGTCAACCTTGGGTAGGAGATAGGAATCTCTATGCCTTGATGCTACTATCATGTCTTTACATTGTTGCATCTTGGCTCTTCCAAACTAGTAATGAGCCTTGTGTGGGGGAGTCTTCCTCTTCCTCTTGAAGAGGCCATCAACTCCATGGACCATTTGGTAGGATATTTTCTCTTCTTCCAACTTCATAGGTACGTACCTTGGTAGGCTAAGGGGGGCTACCATGACCCTTTCTATCTGGATGATTGAGTAATTAGGGTAGATCTAGTAGTTTCCAATACTCCTTAGATCTTGTCTAACCTTTGATGGGATCCTCTACATAGGACATTATATAATTGATTTGTAAATAAGAGGATAAAAATCCTTAGTGATTATCTTGATATGGTACCATAAGTGGTGGATATGCATGATATATTAGGTTTGGGTTACCACTTCATCTTGCCCGTGAGTCCATGTATTTTACCCTAATTGTATAGTTGAACAAATAACATCTAATAAGTAGCTCATCATATAAAAATGGAGCTCTATTTTTGCATGTGTCTTGCATGGCTATGACCATATTGTTTCTAATGATATCCCTAAGTGAGGGGATCATTTTATCCTCTAGAATTATTTGAAATCGTATGATGGACCTTATGTCTATGTATCTAATATGGGCTTTATTGAATACTCTATTCAACAAGGTGAAGCTAATCCTAACCCATTTTATAAATTGGTGGATGGGTATAATCCCCTGGTCATCCATGATGAATACTTTAGTTGGACTCATCATCCACAAGGCTAAGATAATTTTTGGCTTGTGCACCTCATACCATCCCTTGGTGATGCTTTGGTTTTAGTCTAGCTAAGGTAGGGGTAGGTCATAGTATTTCTCAAAACTAGGCCTGATGATAATGGCAATTAGGAGTCCCTATTTCATGTATTTAATCAAGACATATTTGCATCTTGTATTACCAAAGATGTCATAGATTAGGTTAGCATAAGTCATGTCCTCTAGTTTTGTTACAGCTTTATGGAGGCTATTAGCTTACATTTCCAGGATGTTCAAGGTAAGATGGATAATGTGGGGCATAGTTTTTGAATCATCAGGATCCTCAACTCCCTCAATGTTATGATAACAATTACTATATTTTATGTCTCTTAAATCTATGAATTTAAGAATAAACTTTGTATCCCTAAAAATGACTGAATTACCAAAATAAAACAAGAAATCATCATTTCCTTAGGCAATGCCCTTACCAGAGGTGGAGGGCCCTGTTTGAGTCATTTTTATAGTGTCCCAAGTAGAAATTTACTATCTCTTATAATTTTTTACAACTTCATATCTCCAATAATGGTGATCCAAGCACAATTCATGAAGGGTTTGAGCTTGGTTGGCTTGGAATGAAAAGAGCAAAGAGGGAAAATACTTAGGGCTTTGAATGTGAATGTGAGTATCAAAATATGAGTTAAGTAGATTTTGAAGATTGCCTTGATTAATGTATTATTAATGACAATCCTAGTTCATGAAGCAATAATGGTGAGCTCATCACCTTTGTATTCAAATATTATCACTAATTTTCCTTTGATTTTCCATCAATTTTGGCTTTAAAGCTCACAATTACCACCTCTTGACATGTGGTGTGTCATGTCAGTCCCAACTCAGCACTTGCAAGGCCCAAAATGACTAAATCACTTAGTTGGCTCAAATATAGACACATGTCATTTCATGATTGGTCTCAAGCTCTTAGGATACATCTCTGTGTTATTACTCATTTTATTAGTGCCACATGGCATGTTTTGATTCATGGTGAGATCTAGGATGGGGCCCTCTAATTTGGTTAGCTATGGGAGTGCCACTTGTCATTGTTGCAAATAATCAAGACCCTACTTATATAGGTATTGCTTCTTGATTGGTCTCGACTACTATTGGTGATTCTATGTTAAACATTCAACTCAAAGGGAGCCATATGTCATTCTTGGGGGTAATCTAACTGATCTCTAGATGAGGCTCCATGAGCATGATAAGTGTCATCATCACATGGGCCTAGAGGGACATGCATCATTGTTGAAAGTGATCTATGAGACCTAAGATGGGAATAACATGGGCATGATAAGTATCATCATGGTATGGTTCCATGGGGGACACGCATCATTCTCTTGAGCTCTTCTATATCTCTCTACCACTTGTCATTCTCAGAAAGGGCTTGGATAATTAGATACCATAGATCTTTGGATTAGACCATCTAGGAGCTTCCACATGTCAATCTAAAAGAAGAACATGGTAGCAACTTGTGGGTCTGGTGGGTACATGCATCACTCTTAGAAGAGTCTCAAAATATTTGGATCCAATATAGCATGATGTTGACATGCATCAGTCTTAAATAAGTATGAAGCAGACATGCATCACTTTGAAAGGTTACTTGGGTTACACTTAGGACATATGGCATCATCTCATAAACTACTAGATGTAATGGGATATATGGCCACTTAGATTTGAAGGGGCTTACTTGTGGGATCTAGGATATTGACACATGGCCTATGGATTTGAATTCTAATGGCTATTTCATTCATGCGCTCTCAAGATCATGCCACATGGTATCTTTTAGAACTAGTAGATTTGCTTCAAGTGTCATGCATGGAGCACCTTTCTTTCATCCAATAGTGTGGGTTGTAGTTCTGATAGCAAAGATTTATGTCTTAAATTAATGTCATGGTGATAAGTGGCATGTTATGGAATGAGTGTTATTTTTAGAATCATGTTTATAATTTAACATCTTATGAGGCATATTAAACTATTACATTATTTTGACATCCTATAAATTCATCTGAGGAGCCAAGTTAGACTTTAAAGACATTCAAGCACCTGTCATAAGCAAATTAAGAGAAAATTAAAGTGAGGTTTGTAAACAAATGCTTTAAACAAAGTGAAGTATTAGTGTAGTAAGGTCAAATGACACTTATTGAGTTCATTACCTCTTGAGGACATGATAGAACATCTTGGTGAAGCTTGATTGCAAATTTTTATCAATTCATGGTTAGTTATTCATTGAAATTTTGGAGAAAACTCAAAAAAACTAGCAAAAATCTAAATATTTCTAAATGCTAATCAGTATTTCAAGATGAATATTGAACCATGAATTTTTAGGAAGTATTAAATCATATTGCATATACAACCAAATGAATTATCAAACTTGACACTTAGGCATTTTGGAAAATCCAAATAGGATGGTAACCATTTTGGGAATAGGGGGTAGTTGAGCATCAATAAATGGCAACTTCTAAAGGGAAAAATTACAAAATGTTAGAATACAGATCTCCTATTCAAAAATATAAAAAATTAGTCATCTCATTATGATTTATAGTTACATCAAAACTACTTTTCAGAACTAATAAAAACTCATAAGTGATGGGTGTCATCATCCCCTTCATTTAATCAACTTTCTGTTGATGTCATATTTAACTAGGGTTATGTCTAAAGCTATATGCAACAAGAAGAATTGTAGTGATTTAGTAATTGAATGGAGGTATTTGTATTTTTTTTTTTTTTTTTGGGGGGGGTGGGGGGTTTAATGTCTTAAGGATTTCTTGGTTAAAACCTTATTGGAATCAAACTATGCAAATCTGTCAGAAATAAACACACGTTGCAAAAATGAAATAGATTGCTGGAAATAAACACATGTTGTAGAAATGAAATTGATTGCTAGGAACAAACACACATTGCATAAATGAAATATATTGCTGGAAATAAACACATGTTGTAGAAATGAAATTGATTGCTAGGAACAAACACACATTGCATAAATGAAATATATTGCTGGAAATAAACACATGTTGTAGAAATGAAATAAATTTCTGGAAATAAACACACATTGTAGAAATGAAAATTAGAACAAATTTACAACAAATCTTAACTTTAAAGAGTTGGAAGCATTTATAAATTTAACAGAGTTACCTATTTACTTTTGTGAATAGAAATATAAATATCGACAAAAATGAATATCCTATTTCTTTGGAGGAGTGGGCCCTTGCTCCGCCTAGAACAGGATTTAAACAATTTAATTTGCTTTCAAAACAGAAATGGCTATTTCATTAATAAAATGTTATGTATTACAAATGTACTAATCTATCCTTTTTCTCTCTATTCTTCAATGATTTTCTCTATATTCTATATTTTATATCTATATCCCTTTTTACTAAATTCCTAGGTCTATATATAGATGCTTTGATGGATGTAACTATTTTATAGATACGATGGAACTGAATCGTGCCCAAAATAGATGTTGAATCAAGATGTGGCTGGATGTCTAGCTATGTGATAAATGTCTTGATTCTACAAGTTTGAAAAATCAAGAATCTATTCCTGATTTAATGAGATCATTATCTGACAAATTAATGGCCATTTGGAATAGATCCTCATTAGTTCCATATCTAGCCGCAAAAGTTTTGGAGCTTATCTGTAGGAGTACTGGAGCTAAATATAGAGTTCTAGAGCTAAGTCCAAAAATGCGACAACTTGAAATTGTATGGTGGACTTCTAGAACTAACTATGATGGTTTCAAAACAAATTTTGTAGGTTTTAGAACTAACTGTGATGATTTTGGAACAGATTCTACAGGTTCTGAAACTAATCTGAATTGAGTCCAATGCTTCCAAAAACATGAAATCCACTTCATATTTGTTCTTTAGCCTGAAGATGACCTATTTTATTGCAAAACTAGAATTTTCCAACACACTTGTTAGGAATTACAGGTCTTTTAAAATGTTAGAATCACAATCAATAAAAGATGGATAATCACATCCTAACTCATCTCAGATCAAAATAAAAGTTACAAAATGCAATCGAACTAAATAAAAAGAGAGAGTAAGATGAGGCCATTTATTATACATTTATTGCACATATCCTGGCCTCATCACTTCCCCCATACTTACTTGTTTGTAAGTCCCTTTACAAACTTCACTCTTCAAATTTGTGATTGTATATCGTGCATTCCATTTGATTGCTTAGATCAAATGGTTGGAACTAAATATCCCAATGCTTTGATTTAGAAGTACTATACCCTGATCCTACTTCTAATTTTCTTTTCCATTCCTCAAATTGAGTGGGATGTTGAGGTTCTTTGTTTTTCCAAGGAGATATGGGGGTGAGAAGTAGAGGTGGCCTTGTCCGTATTCCTATCCATATGCTCAGGGGAGTTTCATTGATTTGGGGAATTATTGTGCATATAGATTTTGCCCTTTATAAACTCTAGATCAAATTTGAAGGGGATATTACTTCCCTTCTTTTCAATGCCACTAGGAGAAATTCCCATCTTTTTAAACATGCATCATAGATATTATCAAAATTTGCCCTTTCATAAAAGGTGAAGACATCCATGCTTTACTGTAAATTGAAAAGATAAGGTCCCTTAAATTTATCATTAAATGCGGGGATTGGAAATATGTAGCAAAGGTGAGTGGATTACCATAATGAATTCTCGTACAGAGACCGGATGAACTAGCCTTTGACCAATGCTCTGACTCCCTTTCTTTCCATGCAATCTGATTTTGAAGAACAGAGACAATTGCATTAAGATGGCTTTCTCCTACATACAAATTGATCATAAAACTTGTATTTCTTTCTAGCATAAAATTGTAGAGGTAAAATTCACAAAGAAGGTTTTTCTATTTTGTATTAGCTAAGGAGTAGGTGGTCAAAAAATTAGCTTCATCTTTTATTTCATGTGGAAGGCCACATGCTATCCTTGCCAACTACCAACGAATGAATTGTTCCTCTAAAAACATGCTATAAATAGGAGAAGGTCTTCTACATGCAAGCAGTTTCTCACTCATCATACAAACTATTTTTATTTTCATAAGACATTTACACTTATCATTTTCCTCCTTGTAAAATTTGTCTTCCCATTCCTTCCTTGCTTTCCCTTCTTCCGCCAGTTTGCCTTTCAAGTCTATATTGGATGCTTTGATTTCATTGAGTTCTCTGCATGTGTCATCCTATAACTACTTGAGTGGTAGATAAGTCAATTCAATCTATGCAAAGACTATTGACACAGAGGTCTATATTGTACATTTTTCCTCATTCTCCATTAGTTGCCTTTTAATTTCTGCTAATTCTTCATTCTTGGCTGTGAACTAGTTTGTTAATTCTACAAGGAGCATTTCCTTCTATTCTAACTTGAGTTTGAGAAAGTTCAATTCCTCATCCTTTTCCTTGATAATGAGTTCTACTCTAGACAAAAATAGAGCCTATTTAATCTACTGGTTTTGTTCTTTTTCTAAAAATTTTTGGGGAGTATTCATCTTCCACCATAAGAGATTTCTCTTTCCTTCTCTGAGATGCCTGTTCATCTTCTACATGTGATGATGTTGTAGTCTCATCCATTTCTTTGAAAACTAGCTCCTCAAATCTTTCATCTTCTTTTTCCTTTTCTACTTGGCTTGGTCCAAGAGGAGTCATGGTCATGCTACCCAAAATATTAGCAGCTTCAGTTTCTAGCCTTTCTTGTTCTTCCAGTTCCTCTAAACTTTCTTTAGACTTTTTATGAAGTTTTCTTTCTTGAGGAGCCTCAAAATGTGTAGACATAGGTCTCCTCTTAGAACTTCTTCTAATGTTCTTCTTTTGCTCAGGCCTAGGTGAATTATCATTGTTAGAGACAGGTATTAGTTCTTTTATAGCTTTAGTAGAAGAAGAAATGGCTTGAGAAGGTACAGTAGGGTCTACAATTTTAACTTTTCTTCCAGATTTTCTTATTTTTGGTATTTTCTCTTCCCCTAATATTTTCTTTTCCTCAACAATGGTAGCATTTTTCAAATGAACTGAAGGAGCAGGAAGAGTTGCTATTGTTCTTCTAGGAATACCAGGGTTTTGTCCAAATTTGCCAAGAAATTTGTCCCACATTTCTTCCCCATTTTTCTTGGAAAAGAAATGGTGTTGGCATACTAAATGCACTAACCCATGATGTCTAATTGTTCTTACACCCCAAGAATACCTCTACCATGGTATGGATGGAATCAAAAATAAACCCTATAAGGTTTACTATATATTCTAGTTTTTTGGCTCCATATCCAAGGTGTATAAGGATTTTTAGGACTTCTTTTCCTACTGTCCCAAATTGTCTATCACAGGTTAAATATTTAACTATCCAGAATGCTACTCTATCAAAGGGTTTGGGCAAGCTGGCCCTCTTAACTCCTTTGATTATTTTCTTTATATTATAAATATATTGGGATTCAGCTTCCCCTTCTTTCAATAGGGTTTTAGCCAGGTCTTTTAATGTCCCTTTGATAGGGTTTACGACATGCATTATTGGTATTCTAGACATCTCACTTATTATATTCATAGAAAAAAGAATGAAAACCCTCCTAATCTTTATCCTTGTTTGCTCTAAATTGATAATAAATTCTCTTACCAGTTCATCATTGTATTTGGGAAATTTCCTCAAAAACTCCAGCCATCTTACCTATTGAAAGATATTTCCTACTTCTTCATCTGTAAGGAGTTGGGTATCATTGTCTGATTCTAACTTCTTTTTGATTCCCATGATTCATTCTTCTTTGAATATTTTATAGGTTAGCTAAAAATTACTTTTCGTATTAGCAAAACTGATGATTTTGGCTACAGAACTAGCAGATTTAGTTGCTAATTTGGCAAATTCAATTGTAGAATTACTATACTCAACTATGGAACTTATCAATTTTAGCTGTGGAACTACTATACTCAGCTGTGGAACTAGCAAATTCAGTTGCTTCAATCATAAGAAAGATTATTTATAGTTATCCACTAACTCATTCCCTCATCAATATCCTTCTCATGATTTTGCACATTTAACCATGATGTATAATAGATGACTCATCATACTAATCTTTCTAAATCAAGTCTAATCACACATGCAAACTTTCCATTTAACCTTTAACAAGTTAAAAACATAATTATTGGCTTTGATGATGTAATCCCTCTGTCATGCTAACACATCATCCCTAAAAATTGGTTAAAAAAGAGTTAGAATTCCAAAAAGTTTTATTTGAATTATCCATTTATTTGAGAAGATCAACCGCCATCACTGATTTTCAATTGATCTCTGATTTTTATTTTTATTTTTTTTGGGAAGAGAACACCATTTACTAGTTTTCATTCTCTTCCCTTTATTCTGGAACTTTTCATCTAATTATTTGATCATTTAGGAAGAAATGGGTTCTTCCATATGACCAAATTCTTTGTTTGCTTCAATCTACTTCAAGAATTCATCCTTAGTAGGAGGCTTCCTATAAATTTTTAGCTGTGTCCATTGACCAAGAGTATTCTTCTACTACCATCAATGGGAAGTAACTGGATAGAACCATTGTCAAATATCTACTTGATTTGATAAGGTCCCAACCATCTGGTTCTTAATTTACCTTTGAATTGTTGGTACTTAGAATCAAAAAACAATTCCCAATCTCCTACTTTGAATTATCTTTCCTTGATATGTGAATTATGCCATTGCTTCCTTTGACCTTGGATTATCTCTATCTGGTGAAGTGCTTCCATTCTGAATTCATCTAATTCATTGAGTTTAAGGATTCACTCCTTTTGAGATACATCCAATTCAATTTCCACCTTAGTTGCTGTCCTCAATGTCTGTAGTTCAAACTCAATATGAAACAAGGGCTTTTTCCCATAGACTAACTCATATGGTGAAAACCCTGTTGTGGTTTTCCAAGTTGTATTTTAAGTCCAGATAGCTTCAGGTAGTCTTTTTACCCAATCTCTTCTTTTATCTTCAACTATTTTAGTGAGGATGTTTTCTAATTCTCTATTTGTTACTTCAACTTGTCCATTTGCTTGCGGGTGATAGGGAGATGACTTCTTATGATTGATCTAATAATACATTGTGAAAGCCTGGATCATATTGGACATAAATTTTGGTCTCTAGTCTAAAACTAAGCTACTTGGTGCTCCAAAATTTACCATAACTCTGTGCCAAAGGAAATCAGCAACTGCTTCTTTAATGGCATTTGTTAAAGCCTACACTTCTGCCCATTTTGTTACATAATCGGTACACACAAGAATGTGATCTTTTCCTTGTGAAGGAGGATTAAAAGGTCCAATAAAATCCAATCCCCATCTCTCAAATGGTTCAATCACTACTTGTGGTTGTAGAGGCACTTCATTGGTAACAATTGGTTGTCCCATCCTTTGACAAGGATCACACCGCTTGATATATCTCTTCACATCTTTGTACAGAGATGGCCAATAGTAACCAGTGCCAAGTATCTTGTGAGCTATTTTTTTCATTGAATAATGTCCTCCACTTGGTTCATCATGACATACCCGAAGGATGTCAAAAATTTCATCTTCTCTTACACACCTATGTAAATCCAAATCAGGACCACATTTAAATATCATTCCATTTTACCATTTGAACTATACACTAGTTTAGATTAATTTTTTTATTTGTTTTTTAGTGAAAGGAGAAAACTTCCCTATTGCAAGATAATTTTCCATGTTAGCAAACCATGATGTGTTAGCTAAAATAACAAACAATTGTTCATCTAGAAAGTTATCCTTGACTGGATCATGCTCCCTTGTACTGGTCAATCTTAACAAGAAATCAGCCACCACATTAGATTTGCCTAGATTGTCCATAATGGTAATATAAAATTCTTGTAAAATTAATGACCATCTAATTATTCTACCTCCAACCACTGGTTTGTTCATTAAATTTTAATTGCTGAGTGATTTGTATGTACAAATATTTTGTACCCTGTAATGTAATGTCTAAATTTATTGATTGCATAGATCACAACCAGAAATTCTTTTTCAGTGGTAGTGTAATTTTTTTAGTGGGAGTAAGATTTTTACTGAGATAGTAAATACCATACATTCTTCCTTATTCATCTCTCTATCCCAAAACTACACCAATTGAGGTATTTGAGGCATCAGCTTGGATGTGAAAAGGTTTCTCCCAATTAGGTCCTTACACTATTGGGGAAGTTACTAATTTCTCTTTAATTTCTTCAAAAGTATGTTGACATTGTTCATCCCAAATAAATGCATAGTCCTTGGTAAGAAATTTAAACATGGGGGTAGCAATTTTACTAAAATCCTTGATAAAATGCCTATAGTATCCAGCATGTCCTAAGAATGATTTGATATATGTGGGAGTTAGAGGAATAGGAAAGTCTAAAATAATCTTGATTTTGTTTTGGTCAACCTAAATTCCTATTTTTGAAATATGGTGCCCTAGTACGATCCCTTCATAAACCATCATCAAACATTTCTCATGACTAAGAGACAAGTGATGTTGTTCACATCTTGTTAATACTCTATCCAAATTTTTGAAGGCATCATCAAAAGTATCTCCATACATAGTAAAGTCATCCATGTATACCTCCACACAGTCATTTGTTAGGTCTAAAAAAATTGATAATATAGCTCTTTGAAAGGTTGTTGGAGCATTACATAGTCCAAATGGCAATACCCTGTAAGCAAATGTACCCCATAGATAAGTAAATGTAGTTTTGTCCTGATCCTCAGCAACAATTTTGATTTGATTGTATCCACTAAATCCATCCAAGAAGGAAAAGTACTATTTACCTAAAAAGTTGTCTAAGACTTGATCTATGAATGGTAAGGGAAAATAATCTCTTAGGGTGGCTTTGTTTAATTCCCTATAGTCAACACAAATTCTCCATTTTCCATTCTTTTTAGGGACAATTACAAGAGGAGACACCCACTGGATATCTGAGATAGGGTAGATAAAACCTAATTGTAATATTTTTTCAATTTCTTGTTTGACTATATCCCTTAAGGATGGATTAATCATTCTCTAAGGTTGCCTAACTGGTCTAATATTTTTAGTATAAATGTGATGGGTCTAGATACTTGGATGAATTACATTCACATCTCTATAGTCCCAAGAAAATGATTTAGTATGATCCTTCAGAACATCAAATAGTTTGACTTCTTCATCATTCTTTAACCAGATATTAATATTCAAAAAAATTCCTAGTTGAATCTCAACATGTTTGGTTCTAGGATATGATGAATTGATTTGTTGAAAGGGTTCTATTAAGGTGTTTAGTGTATAGGCATGTGGTAACAATATATGATATGTAGCAACATCTATGAAAGTTCCTAGAGGTAGAATTCTAGACAAAGGACAATAGGAAAAGTTATGATACTTATCTTATTATAGGTTGAACTCCTCATTACTGCTATTTTCCAAAAAAAAATCACCATCTCCTGATATCTGTAAAGCTGATGCTACAGATTCTTTCTCTCCCCAAGAGAAATCGTGTTCTTCTAGAGTGAAGTTATCTTCACTTGTAGAGAATTAGTGTGGTTCCAAAACTAACTATGATGGTTCTAAAACTAACTGTGATGGTTCTAGAACTAACTGTGATGGTTCCAGAACTAATCTTGACTACTCTAATGATGATTGATGTTCATTTAATGAAGGATTAACCATATCATCTATTTCTTGTACATGATCCTGCAATGTTATCATAGCCAAAGAAGATAGATTTTTCTCATTAATATCAGGATTATCAATCCATAATTTTGCTTGATTATCAATAAAAGGTCATGCAAATGGATATAATGAAATTTTCTTATAATTTTTACTATTTGAAATAGTCATATCACCTAACCTACAATCAATTAAGGTAGAAACTATAGCTAACCATGGTCTCCCCAAAATAATGGGATAACCAAGTGTTTTACCTTTTGGCTACAATATAAGGAAGTCAATTGGATATTCCCATGATTCCACCATTACTACCATATATTCAATAACTCCTTCTGGTTTTGCTACAGACTGATTTGCCATCTGCAATATGGTATTAGTAGGTTATATGCCTTTTAATGGCAATGTTTTCAAAGTGTCCACTGTCATTACATTGATAGTTGTGCCTAAATCAATTAAAACATTATGTATATCCTTATTCCCTATAGATATAGAAATAACAGGGCTTCCAAGATCTCCATATTTAGGTAGTAAGAGTTTTCTTGCTAATAAATCAACAAGTTTCCCATCTACCTGAATAATCCTGGGGTACTGCTTCTTTCTTCTAGGTTTTTTAAAACATAACAATTTGATTAACTTGTTCAACTCTGGAATATCCTTAATTACTTGTAAAAATGGTATTTCAATATTCAATCTTCTTAGTTCCTACACCAATTTAGATTCCTTAAGTTCTATGGTTTCTGTAAGTATTTCTGGAAATGGAATCTCAGTAGAATTTCTTTCTAGTTCCTTATTTTTTTCTTTGTCATCCTCCTTAGGTGTAACTATGCTAGGGGTTTTAGCTTCTTTTGTCATCTCAGTGATTATAACAGGTGGACTACTAACTATTTTGCTAGATTTGGTTTGAATATTTTTACAATCCATTGTATTTAAATCAACTAATTTTTCTAGTTATGTTTCATATATAGGAGTTGTTTGTTTGTTTCTTGGGTTTGCTACTAGTTGTGTTGGCATTTGGGTTTGGACTATGTTTTCAGTCTATGGATTTTGTGTTAGAGGTCCCATTATGGCTTGTTGGTTTTGATTTGGATATGTTTTTCCTTACACATAATTTCTAGGGCTCCATCTAGGTTGTGGCCAAGCATAAGGATTTCCTTGACTAGCCCAAGGTTGCTGATGTCCTTGAGTATACCAAGATTGACTTACCCAATCCTGAGGATGCCATATCAGTTGAGGGGCCCAAGGTGGTTGTCCCTAACTTTTTGGTACTATTTGAGTTGCCCATGGCATCATCCAGGGATGAGGAGTTGGTCTTGACATAAACTGTCCTTGGTTAGGTTGTCTCTGAACAAAATTTAATTCTTTTGTGGTGGATGATGTATTGGTTAGTTTGAGATGATTTTTTATGAGTGGAGAATAGAACAAGCATGATTATCATGTTCTTTAGATTCACAGACAAGACATACTTCTATTTTATCCAAAGGGCATTCCCTTATTGCATGTTTCTTCCTGCATCTAGGACAATACATGGCTAATGGTTCAAATTGGGCATTTGCTTTAGCTTGCAATCCATCCATGGTCGAGGTTAATTAAAATAATATGTTTGTTTTAAATTTTTCCAATTCATCCATCAATTTTTTCATATTTGGATTTGAATTTTTAACCATTTTCCCCTTTCTAGGTCCACCCCTTGTTCTTGAATAGTTTCTACAAATTCCTATGATTTCGTCCATTCTTAATTGAGCAATGTTTCCTTTGCCAATTAAATCAAGGGTTTCCCTAGATTCATCATCTAGACCTTTGAGAAAAATGGTTTTACTTAAATATTTTTGAAGTACAAATCCACATCTTTTACTCACAAATAGGAATCTATCCAAATAATCTTCCATATTTTCATCTTCTTCCTATTTGATTTTGAAAAATTCTTCCTTTCAATTTCTTCCTCTACAATAATCTTGATATTTGTCTAGGAAGACAATTTTCATTTGTTCCCAATTGGTAATATAATTAGATGTTAATCCTATAAACCACCTCATTATTGCATCCTTTAGGGTAGATGGAAACAACTTTAGTTTTTAATTATTTGTCTTGTAATCATAAGTCAAACATAGTACTTTAAACTCAAATAGAAATTGGTCAGGATCCTCAGATGGCATTCCTCTAAATGTGGGCAAGTGTGTAGGTGAAATGTTTTTCATAGTGGTTTCATCATCCTCGATCTGAATGGGATAGGTAAAGGTTCTCTCAGGTTCTCTTCCAGCTTCTCATGCCATCTCTCTGGTATTTTCTAATCCCTTCTCCTAATCATTATGGTATGTGGTCTATTTTGGGGATGGTAAAAAGTCAGGAGTAGGGGGTTGACTACTTAATTGAGAATCAAAACTTTCCCTCAATGGATTTTGAGAAATAATCCTCCTCCTTAAGTTTTTACTTGGTTCTGGTGACTGATCCAAAAATTCCAAAGATGGAAATTTTTCTTCTTGTCTTATAAGAGATAATGGTGCCTCCAATTCTTGCTCAATGTCCTTTCTTAAACTAGAGGATGATGGAAATTCTTGTTCAGATATTTTGGGGAGAAATCTACCCTTGGAATCTCATGGTCTACTCATAAATTAGGGAAATTTTATTTAATTACTAAATGAATGATTGTTGCTCTTGTTGACACCTAATTAGAAAATTCCAACTAGTGTTCCCTAGCAACGGTGCCAAAAATGATGGTTGTCATCATCCCCTTCATTCAATCAACTTTCTGTTGATGTCATATTTAACTAGGGCTGTGTCTAAAGCTATATGCAACAAGAAGAATCATAGTGATTTAGTAATTGAATGGAGGTATTTGTATTTTTTTTGTTTTGGAGGGTATTTAATGTCTTAAGGATTTCTTGGTTAAAACCTTATTGGAATCAAACTATGCAAATCTACCAAAAATAAATACACATCACAAAAATGAAATAGATTGTTGGAAATAAACACATGTTATATAAATGAAATTGATTATTGGAAAAAAACACACATTGCAAAAATGAAATAGATTGCTGGAAACAAACACACATTGAAGAAATGAAATAGATTGCTGGAAATAAACACACGTTGCAGAAATGAAAATTTAATCTAAAACACCTGCAAGAAAAAATTTACAACAAATCTTAACTTTAAGGAGTTGGAAGCATTTATAAATTTAACATAGTTACCTATTACTTTATTGAATATAAATATAAATACTAACAAAAATGAAGATCCTGGTTCTTTGGAGGAATGGGCCCTTGCTCCGCCTAGAATAGGATTTGAACAACTTAATTTGCTTTCAAAACAAAAGTGGCTATTTCATTGATAAAATGTTATGTATTAAAAATGTAATAATCTATCATTTATCTCTCTATTCTTTAATGATTTTCTCTATCTTCTATATTCTATATCTATATCCCTTTTTACTAAATTCTCAGGTCTGTATATATAACTACTTTGATGGCTATAATTGTTTCATAGATACGATGGAATTGAATTGTGCCTAGAATAGATGTTTAATCAAGATGTGGCTAGGTGTCTAATTGTGTGATAAATTTCTTGATTCTACAAGTTCAAAAAATTGGGAATCTGTTCCTAATTTAATGGGATCATTGATCTGATAGATCGTCGGCCATTTTGAATAGATCCTCATCAGTTCCATATCTAGCTGTAAAAGTTCTAGAGCTTATCTGTAGGAATACTAGAGCTAAATATAGAGTTCCAGAGATAAGTCTAAAAATGTGATAACTTGAAATAGTATGTTGGAGTTTTGGAACTAACTATGATGGTTTTGGAATAGATTCTGTAGGTTTCAGAACTAACTATAATGATTCCAAAACATATTCTGCAGGTTTCAAAACTAATTTAAATTGAGTCTAATGCTTCCAAAAACATAAAATCCACTTCATATTTGTTATTTAGCCTGATGATGACCTATTTTATTACAAAACTAGAATTTTCCAACACACTTTTTGGGAATTACAGGTCTTTTAAAATGTTAGAATCACAATCAACAAAAGATGGATAATCACATCCTAACTCATTTCAGATCAAAATAAAAGTTACAAAATGCAATCAAAATTAATATAAAGAGAGAGTAAGATGAGATCATTTATTATGCATTTATTGGGAATATCTTGGCCTCATCAATAAGCTAGAAATAGAGTTTAAATCTTGTAGAGAAACATACTATGTGTGTGCTTTATATTTCCTATTAGCCAGATTTGGCCTACATATTAAAAAATTTCCTAGATGTGTTTTATGAATCTAAGCATATTTCATTTTTATATAATGATCCAATGGTAGAGAGAAAACAAACTTCAAGAGAAGATCACTTGTCACTTGCAAGATTTTGAAACACTTTAAGCAAGCTTAAAATGTGTATTTGGAAATTTTAAGTAACTAGACCACCATGGCATATCATGTAGGAATAAATAGGTCAGCGTTATTTTGAATTTCATAAATTCACTTGGAAATTTGAATAGAGTTAAATTTTTTCATGAGAATAATATATCTTATGCCGAGAGCAAACCCTACAAGTTTGGTATCTTGATGAGTTTTATATCTCAAGATATGAGGCTTTAAAAATGATTTGGCAGTGTGAGATGTGCCTAGGGACATCAAGTTAAATCCATAGGGAATAGTCATTTAGATTCAAAAAATACTTAATGAGCTTCTTTTTGAATTCAAGGTTAACATGTGGCATGATCTTGAAGGTTGGGATCAAATATCAATGGCATGTGTGTGATCAACCAAGTTAATAATTCAAATGCAAATCTATGACCAAATTCAGTCATGTAATCAAAGATCAATGGTGAGCTCATGGTCAACAAATTAGTGGATCTTGATAATGAATGTGGTGAGAAAATTGTCTCAATTATGGTAAATTTCTAAGCAAATTTATGGGGTAAATTTGACTAGGAAAAAGTAGATTTAACAGAGTGCATTTAACTATGTGGATGTAGATTGATGGTGCAACAAATTCAAAGGGTCAATAGATCTTGAGATTGCATGTGAGGCCACTACATGGTGAAAAAGTGGTAATTAGATGAAGACTAGTAGTAGGATCCATATATTGAATGTTGGGTGACCAATGTCACAATTTATGGAGCCTGAATCAAAGATTGATGGAGTAAATTTCAAGTTCTAAGAGGCATAAGGTGGTGACACGTACCCAAATCTATGATGATAATAAATAGCATGGCAAAGATGCCACATAAGTAGGCATGTTAGATCAAAGTATTCTATAGACCCAAGTAGGTGAATGCACAAAGTTGAGATCAAATGTAATGTGGGTTATTAAAGAAAACCCTAAAAATTCATGGACACCATTAAAGCTCATCTAGAAATCTCAAAAGCTTTTAGATGTATGTCTTATGACTTTATCACAATCAAGAGACTCAGTGCTTGTGGATATTCATTAAAATTATGACTATATGAAAACTAATAGGGGAAATGGTTTTCATCTATAGCAGATTTATGTTTAGGATTTGGAGTAATGGCAAGATGGTGACTATGAAAGGAATGTCAGAAGGGACACCAAATGAATGAGTTCAAGTGGTTGTCTAATAGAATAAAAGACATACCAAGTTTAAGCATGGTATTATAAGTTAATTAAGAAGATGAAGATTTGGGAGGTTGAGAAAGATAATCAATCATTTATGAAGTTTCAAAGTCTTTGGGGAATTTCCCCTTTTGATGGATCATGACTCAGTACCTTCGACAAATTTTTTGTCTTCTAGTGAATTTTTAAGCCAATAAGAGGGCTTGAGAGCTATTTTGAGATGATAAATGGTTAATCAATGTTAATCAATCAAAAGGTGATCTATCCATTCTCCAGGTAGAATCATTAGTTTAGGTGATCTACCAAGAGGAAGTTGACATTTTTTGGAGGTTTATCCCCACTATAGAATACCCATAGTTGGGGTTATCCCCATTTTGTGTCTTAGTTGGAGGGATCTTGAAGAACTCTCCCCATGGGTGAAAATTAAGACCACAATAGTTTCTATCATGCCTGATGGGACACATTATGCTTGTCATAACTAAATTTTTGAGCTGAGGATATTTATTTTTAGTAGAGGAAGATATACACCATCATCAAAATCTAAATATTCTCTAGATTGCATATTTCATAGCATCATCTAGGTAGTACTCTCATGCTAAAGGTTACTATAAGGTCAGCTAGTAAATGTATTCTTCTTAAATTCATTGAGTTTCCTTCTAATTCATATGAAAGAGCAAGGTTTAGTAGGATGAGACCATATCCTCAGAATAAATATTCATCTCCTAGTCATCATATTATCTTAAGCAGTGCAATCCCCACTATCTAGATGGCCATAAAAAACCAAGTGTTTGTTCCATTTAATAGAGGTATCCCACTGAATTTATCCATTTTTAATGAAAATTCTATATCTAATCTTAAGAGTATCCCATTCTTATTAGGAGAAGATCAAATAACTCCTATTGAACACATCCAGGATGTTTCCAACTTTTGTTCAGTTCATAATGTTATTCAAGACAATGTAGTTATTATATTGATTATTTCTTCCTTTAAAGGAAAATCACTTTAATGGTATAGAAACCTCCCACTAAATTTTTTTTCAACCTAGGATGAATTAGGTGCAGCCTTAGTAAGACAATTTGAAGATAAATCTGATCACCTATCCTTAGTTGAGTAACTGACTACCATATAGAGATCTCCTCATGAGTTCATATCTGATTTTAACCTTAGATTCCAAAATATATGGACCAAGATACCTAAATTGGTTAGACCATCCCCAAAATATGCCTTCTTATACTATCTAAAATACCTCAACTCAAATATTAGCATGATGATATAGTTAATGAAGTTGGTATTACCTTACCAAATGCTTATGAAGTTGTAATAAGAGCATAGAACACTTGATACAACTTGTTAATCTCTCTCCAATGTATCTAATGCCTATATTCATAGAATTAATGTCTATACCAGCCCCTCAAGTTCCTCAAATCCCATATTTAGCTCCTCTTCCATCCCCTAAAGATCAACTTGTAACCCCTTCTAGTCAAGCTAGTAAGCTTGGAGAGTTAAAAAAAATTACAATCTTTTGGAAATGAAATAGTTCAGCTCAAGCGATATTAGTACTAGGATAATAGGCCTTATCAAAAACAAAACCAAGCCACCTATCATCCCTTTAGAGATCAAAGGACTCCTTATAAGGGTTCAGATAAAATAGACCACCCTACCAACCACAAAGAGCCATAGCTCAAGCAAGACCATATGCAGCCCTTGATCCTAATGTACCTTCCTATTCAAGATATATTATTTCACACCACCTAAAAACAACTTGATGTAGGATTCAGGTTGGTATCCCTCTAATTCAATGATGCTTAAAACCAAGATTTGGTGTCACAAAACATTAATATGCCACAAATGAAACAAGAAGATTTTTATCTTCAAGGAGGTCAATACCAAGAAATAGGTTTGGTACCATAAGGATAACCTAAATAGGTTTAAGGAAAACCTAATTCCATTAATGTGAATTATAAAATTGATTATCATGTTGCATTTCAGGGTGCCAAGACTAGCAATATAAGTGGTCAAGTTGCATCTCTAACAAGATCTAAAAGAAGAGCCATTGATGAGGCTTAAGATGTGATTAATTCTTCAAGTACCCCTCATGTTGTTTCTAATAGTATAAAAGATAAACTTGTTGCCCCTATAACATATAAAATTTAGAATATAGAGGTTGGGAAAGTTCCTCAAGTACCGTTAGTTCATGGGCAGCCAGTGGCTTAGAAAGTGCATTCAAAGGTTGGTGGGACTCAATTCAGTATAGTGGATAAAATGAATTATAAAATCAATATTAGAATTTTGTAATCCCTCTCTATTATAGGACAAAATTATATGCTCATTCAAGAGCTTTCATCTCTCAAATTGCCTTTAAAACCAATTGAGAAAGAAAGTGTTGTCCTAACTAATTCAAACCAACCAACTAAGTAACAAGTCTAGTAGGTATATAAGATGGTAAAGGTGGGAAAAACTAAGGTAAAATCAGATAAAAATCCTCATTTATACCTCTATTTGATACTTGGTGACACTTTGGTTCATAATTGCATGGTGGATAATGGGGCCAGCAGCATTGTTATGCCTACGCAAATTACAAACAAGTTTTGTCTTATTTATGAACCAAATACTAAAGGGGAATTGCAACTAGATGGATCACCAACAAAGATAGTAGGCATCATCAAGAATTTAAATTTAAGACTACATGCTTGTCCCAATGTTACCATTCAGTAGGATGTATTTGTGGTGGACTTGCCTCCCTACTTTACCATGTGTCTATCTATTTTAGTATTTTATTGTTTTTTCACTGTGATCTAATAAGCTAATAAAAACAATGTAAATGCAAGGTTTTAAAAATTACCTAGAAATGGAGATCGATTGTGCATCATTGATTAATCTCGTGGGAGATCCTCTTTAGCTAGGGAGGAATGACCTACAAATCACACTAACTCACAAAAAATTAATTAATAGTAAAATTAATGGGTTGCATAGTAAGAAACTAGTCCTAAGAAGCAATATGCTTCCTTAGGTGGATGTCAACCCATGTTTAACACTCAAGTTTATAAATAAACATGAAATTAGAAAGATATATAAGGATATGATGTAAAATAGATAACAACAAAGATGTCTAATCTACAACAGGATTAATGCGACCAATATAATCATCCCAAAATTTAGTAGCTATATCAATGTCCTCTTAAATTATAGCCAATTATTCATTAATTATTTCCTAATTAGGTGTGAAAACCATAGTACAAATACCTAATTCAAATTCAATGTTTCTTTGATTAGTGAATAAAGGTTGTGGGACAATGGGGAGATCAAATATGCTAACAATATAATGTGCTAATCCAAGTAGAGTCATCTACATGTGAAAGACATATTTTTATAAAATAGCATGCAAGATATAACAAGTTTTTAGGACTATAAATGTTATGAAAATAGACTTCAAGGCTATTTTAATAGTTTAGCAGGGATCGATAATGATCCTATAAGATCAATGTTGATTCAGATGAATTGGCATCAATTATGAGTAAAATGCTAAACTATGAAAATAGGCAATAATAATGACTTATAAAATTAATAAAATGATGAAAACTAAATGGAAATGTTGACATAGAAGTGAAGATGATATTAATCTTTAAATTTGAATGAATTAACATAAAATACTAACCTTAAATGGCTTGAAACACACATATAAAGAAGACTATAAAAGTATGCTCAAAAACCTTTGAAATCCCTTGATAGTTACATGAATAGAGGTTCTACAAGGTGGCAAAGTGTTGATAATGTCTATATGCAGGTTTTAGGAAAAAATCTAGCAGATATCTAGAGTTAAAAAGTGTTGTGTGTGTCTCCCAAGCTGAGGAGGCTCATTGTATATTTATGTATCAATGTCATTCTAGGCCGATCGATGTTGATCTCAGAGAATCAACGTTGATTTTCCCAAAATGGGTGGAGGTGATATTTAGGCCATTCAAAAGGGTTATTTGTGGGGTAAAGATAAGTTTAACCAATATCTAATTTGTTAGGTTGTTTAAACCATGGGATGGGTTTGTTGGGAGGTTGGGAGGGTTTTTGTTTTTTTATTTGTTTTTATGATTTTATGGGTAGGGATAGTAAAATAGGGTTAATTAATATTAGACTGTAGTAATTAACTTAATTAACTCATGTGGTAAAGGTAAATGGGTAATTATTTCAAATAATTACAAATGGGGACATTATGTTAGAGATGAAGTATAACATGATGATGCACCATCTTAATACACAAAGGCGTATAAAAATAGCAACTACATTTGCCCTTTTTTATGGAGCAGTATGTAATAGCATGCCATAAGACAAAATATATAAGGTGCCTAATGCCCCAAGTTTATTATGAAGAGGTATTCCCCCCTCAAACCAATCACCAAAAAGTGAGGTAGAATGGATGATGGGTTTGAAAAAGATGGTAGATAAAAATAAATGTGGATGAATGGAAATGGACAAGTGGAAGATAATAATGGACAAACAGAAGTGTAGATGGCTCAAGGAAGTTCCAAGGTTACACTTAATAGGATAAAAAGTGATGAAATTAGTAATACCCCAAAGACCTAATCAAGTAACAAAATGCCAAAGCTAAAATAGGTAGGCTAAATAAAAGGCTATCAAGAAGATAAAATATAGGAATGGAAAACCATCGTAGCTGGTGTGCATATGGTGTATGTGTTAATTATAGATGAATGTTCTTGAGACAAAAGATACCCTTGAGATCTTACAATGGCAAGATGTTAAAAAAAAGGGTATGCCTTAAGGAGACTAGGGAATTGACAAAGGGTCAAAATCCTCAAATCTAAAAAGATATGACATAAAAATGGGACAGTTATGGAAAAGGGAACAAGATAGGGCTTGGGATCCAGACTGGGAGCATGTGAAATGGTCTATAAGTGCAAAAAATTTAAGTAAGCCAAGAGAATCGACATTGATCTATAAAATATCAATATCAATTTAGGGGATTAACATCAATTGGAGTAATCAATGTCAATCATGCAAAAGGCCATAAATAGGCATCTAATGTGGCATAAGGCTCATTTAGATATCAATGAGAATAAGTGTTTGAGAGAAAAATTTGATGTTTTTCCACCTTTCAAGCTTACATGAGAGACGATAGAGGTGAGTGGGAGTGGATGACGATGACAACTTCACTATGAGGTAGGTAAAATATACTTTTTGGTGAAATTTGTTATTTTTGTGTTTGAATAAGGTATTATGTTTTGTAAGAGAGTTCTTTTTTTCGTTTGAAAAATTTATGGATGGGGAGGATAGGTTGTAATTTTTTAAATTTTTTTATGAATGTATGACCTAAAGGTAAGATTTTTGGGGGAAGAGAATCTATGTTCCCCATTTATATCGATCATGATCCAAAAGGATCAATGTCAATTGGGTAAATTGCCATTGATCCTGATAGGATCGATAGAAATTAGGAAATTTTGGCTCTTGATTAACCAAAAAGTTGTTTTTTGTAGGCATAAAATTCACTAATGATGAGGGATAGGATCTTACCACTATTTATGTAGTTATGAGAGTTCATGGGTAATGAGGACTAGGCCCATCTAGATGTTGTTGGATTTAGAGGGATCTTCTATTATCACCATATCCATTGGGATATTGGCATGATGGTGCCTTTGCTAGAGTGGTGGGATTATACCACCAACACATTTTAGTTATCATCCAGTGAGATGACCATCACCACGGAGGACATCCATTAGATTTTATGAGTGCCAATCCAAGGATCCTCTATTTATACTATTGACAAGGCTAGGTGAGTGATGGTGCTAGCATGATTATATGGTGAGGATGCATTGGACATGAGATTCATTACTAGGGGGTTCTCATTCTAGCCATTATATGATCAGGACCCTATGAAGAGACTAGTGTTGATGATGATAATGTTGGTACTGACTTGTTATGTGCTACCTAATTCTATGGGAGGGTGACTACTATGGATATTCACTACTGTCATAGATAATATGGTGGATTTTAGGACTATTTTTGCTTGGGCACCCACACTATTGGGGTAGATCTACAAGGAGTTGTGGGGTTGTTCACTGAGTATAAATTAGGACTTGACATCACTTTTGTATTACATTATTAGGCATATGAGCACATTCATGTGATTTAACCCATAGGGACCCCATGGATTAGATTTAGACACATGGTTTACAGTTTAATCTTCCTTCGATGGAAGAAAGACTTAGTGGTTTTATACATAGATAGGGTAGTATGTGATCTAGCATACTATAAATAGTTTTTTAGCAACTTACAAATAAGAGATGTTATCGAGAGGCCATGTGTACACTTCCCAATGTGGCCTAGTTCAGTTGTGGAGATAAAGGATGTTTCCTAAGAGACATGGGTGCATGGATGATGGCTGGAACACATCAAGCTATTTCATTTTGATAGGTTCCATCATCATTTTGTGTTGTTTTAGGATATACCATTAGCCCTACAGATGTATAGGTAGGATGATACAAAGCTCAATTGGCCTACTCCAAATACTACATTGGTCTTTATGGGACCATAAGAGGAGCCCATAGCTACTGACCTAGATGATATTAGTTATAAAAATGATTATGTAGTGTGGTTTGTAGTAGAGATGGGGAGGAGATAGGATAGAGTAGTGAGACCTCGACAAGAGGTGGTTATTACGGAGATGAGGGAGGCAAAGCAGGATGCCCTAAATTCACATATGGAGGATTAGGATGCCCCTGATACAAACATGGAGGGTGTACCACTATATAATTCACCCACCCACAAGCATATAGATATAGTTATAATTGTTATAGAGAGGGATACACTAAGGGTTGAGCTACAGAAGGTATGAATAGCCCATGATACCTTATAGGATCAGATTGCCACATTACAGGGTGATCTTGATATCATGAGAGGGTAGCATGACTAGGCTATATAGGATCAGGATATATATCAAGCAGAGCTAGAGCAAATGAGGTCTACTTTGGTAGAGAGACCAGCTCTAGATATTATAGGATCTAGTGCTACTCCTACAGATATGGTACCACTCTAGATGTACAAGGATTTGTTTGTTGAGATGTCTTATTATGAGAGGATATTACAAAGATGGGTACCATATGTAGCTTGGTTTGCTTCATATGTGGCTAGCCATAATAGATCATGGAGGAGTCTTAGGGGCTCTACTAGTAGAGGGAGTGTAGTGAGTTAAGGAGGAGATGATGAGGGAGGTGATAGCATTCACCTCAATAGGATTGATTTTACTAAGTAGATCACATTTTATGGGCTGAAATCCCCATTTTATTTATATTATGACATTTTTATAGACACTTGTTGTGTGTGTGTGTGTGTGTGTGTGTGTGTGTGTGTGTGTGTGTGTGTGTGTGTGTGTGTGTGTGTGTGTGTGTGTGTGTGTGTGTATTGCTTATGTTTATGGATGGATCATGTGTGTTTGTTTATGGATTTATTGATGGCTATGGGTATTTTATGTTTTTATTGATGATGTGATGTCATGGATTATAGATGTTATGGATGTTTATGGATTATTGGTTATGGATTTTACATGTTATGTATTATGGATGTTATATCATGAGATATGTTTTTAATAAATAGATTATGAAGATAGCTTTTAATGTTTAATGGTTTTGATTTTATGGGTTTTAATGATTATATATTATGGATTTGCTTGACATTGACCTAGACCATAACCAAAAATATAATCTCTCATACACATGGCCTATGCATCCTTAGCTAGACAATAATAAATGTTGGCATAACCTAGGTTAGCTAGAGATTTGTCCATGGTAATTTAATAAGATTATATGTTTTTTGGTGGGATGGGGGATGGATTACTTTAGAGATAACCTTCTTCACACCATATTTTGAAATTAGGATTATCTTTTAGGGATCATTTTTATGCCAATGGGTAGACTAATCAATACAGGAAGTCTACAATTAGAAATTTGATTGATATAGGAAGCTTTCTTGGGATATTAATTTTGATAATTTATTTCTTTATTGCTTTTTTAAGGATTTTAAGCTACATATTTTAAAAACTAATCAATGCGGTACATTTTTTTCTTAGTATCCATCCTTCAAGGGAGTGGTCTACATTTAGATGTTTTTGTACAGCTATCCTTCAAGAGATCAATCTATTATTTGCCTTTATATTTGATTACAGTTGTCCTTTAAGGGATCAATCTATTTATTTAACCCATTTTGATACTTTTGATTTTCACTACTTACTTGATTTTGGACCCCAAAGATAGTAATGCAAGTTGGCATAAAAAGATACCTTAGGATAGTTTCCATGAGTTCATTACATAAGATGATTGTGTTATCTTGTAAAATTGACAACTTTTAAGAAATAAGGGAAATAATTATCTAGGGTTTCTCTTATTATAGGTGAAATGTATCCATGAGATAATGTTATGAATAGAGTCAGGGTATTCATATTCAAGGTTGAATTTATAGTGACTTCCAGATAACTATATAACTCTCATATCATTATTTGGTATTTTAGGATAGGAGGATATGATAATATTTAAGACAAGCTAACCAAGATGAGTCAAAATCTATTAACTATAGAAAGTATGTAGATGCAATGCATTAAAAGGTTCTCATTCTGGTTTACCATAAAATGAAGCCAAATGATATGCCCCAAATCCTTATTTGTGGGTTATGATGTATGGTCCAAGCCAATTAGGAGTAAATTTTCCCCTTTTACTTCATTCTATATTAGTGACATGTTGATTTTATTTAAGCACAAGGTCTCCAATGTTAAATTCGCATTCTCTTACATGTTGATTATATGCTCATTTTAGTTGTTCTTGATATATATAAAGGTGATCAAGGGTTATCGTATGATGCTCATCTAAGAATTTAAGCTGGGATAAACACTCCTAAAAAAATCCTCACTATAAATGATGTCTTTAAAGGAGACACAAAGAGAGGGAATTTGGACTTCCAAAAGAAGTACAACTTTGATACCATAGATTAGGGGAAAAAGAGTAGCACCTGTAGGGGTTCAAATACTAGTTTGATATGCCCACAAGGTGAAAGGGATACAAAGATTCCAATCCTTCCCAATTTCATTGATAACTTTGGTTAGGATTTTGACTAGGGTTTTATTAGATGATTCTACTTGACCATTGGCCAAGGATAATAAGGCTAGGAAAAACTTAATTTGATTTTAAATGAGTGACATAGTTCTTAGACTTTCTTATTTTTGAAAATTTTCCATTATTTGTTATTATTTTATATATAATTCTAAAATGACAAATAATGTGATGGTGGATAAACTCTACAATCTTTTCTTCCTTGGTCAAGATACGTAGCATAGATTCCACCCATTTGGTGAAGTATTCAATAGCGGTAATGATGAAGCTATGAATTTAAGAGGACTTAGGGTTGATTTGCCCTATAAGATTAGTCCCCCATTAGGATAATGACCAGAATTATCTTGCTACCTACAAGTCTTTACTATGGACATGGGATAAGTTTGCATATTGTTGACATTTTACACACCTCTTAATGTATGCACAACAATCTTGATTCAAAGTGGGCCAATAATAGCCTAGATGTAAGATTTTTTTAGTGATTACATGACTATGGAAGTGTCCACCACATGACCCATTATGTAATTCCTAGATATCTAAGGTAGCTTCATAATTTTGGAGATAAAAAAGAAGAATTCCATCAAAACCATGCTTATAGAGAACACCCCATAGTATAGTATAGCAGGTAGCTTTCTATTGAAAGACATGGTCGACACATTTAGATAGATGGGGAGAAGATAGTCCTGTAGACAAATAAGTAAATATTTGTGCATATTATGGCTCCTCCAAGTTTTTATCAGTATTATTGATAGACATAAGATCAGTTCATATGTAGGAAGGCTAGTTAACTCAATGGATAAAGACAAAAAGCTTGGACTCCTGAGATGAGGATGGGATAAAAGAGGTAAGAGATTCCATAGTATCAGTGAACTTATTAGTTGATCTAGGAGTAGTTTATATGGCATAACATTTGAAAGTAGATAAGAGCTTATCAAATAAGGTCTTATATATTTGGAGGATATCATTCTTGCATTGATATGTACCATTAATTTGATTGACCACTAGCTGAGAATCACCATAGATATTAAGGGATCTAACCCCTATTGCAAGGGTAGTTTGGAGGCCTATAATTAATTCTTCATATTTATCCATGTTTTTGGTGAAATCAAAGTCTAATTTAAAAGATAAAGGCATAAAAATACCTTGAGGAGGGATTAATATAATTCCTATGTCACTTTCATTCTCACATTTGGACCCATCAAAGAATAGAGTCATTTGATAATACATGATTACTTGGTAAGTGGATGTGATAGATTCATTAGGAAATTCATAATTGATTGGTTGATTGTCACTAAGAGGTACTTTGGCCAACTAATCAGTAATAATTTATCATTCAACAGACTTTTAATGGAGAAATTCTAGATTAAACTCAGCTAGAAGTTTGATCCATATGGCCATTATTTGAATTTGATAAGGCTTAGAATGCATGAACTTAAGGGGGTTGGTAGTCAGAATTACATATGTCTTGTGGTTAAGTAGGTAATGACAAATCTTAGATGCTAAAAGGACCAATGCTAGGCATAGTTTTTTGATATATAGATAATATGTTTTGTATTCTATGAGGGTATGACTTATATAATAAATAGCATGTTCCTTATGATGCTCATCTTGATGGGTAAGCATAGCACCTAGATCATGGTTAGTAGCTGAGATATAAAGGAAGAAAGGTTGTCCCTCTTTAGGTGCAGTGAGGACTGAAGGCAATAGAAGATAGTCTTTGAGTGCATTAAAGGATTCTTAACAATTAGAATCCAATATAAAGTGGCTATCCTTCTTTAATAAATGGTGGAAAGGTTGACACCAATTGAAGAGCTAGGATATAAAATGATGGATAGGCTAGAGCTTGCCTTGTAAACTATGAAGTTGCTTAAGGTTGGATAGAGGAGGTATTTTTATAATGGCCTTGATTTTAGTAGGATCTACTTATATTCCTTGAATATAAACAATGAAGCCTATGAGTTTACCCATCAAGACACCAAAAATTCACTTTTTTAGATTTAGATGCACATGATACTAGAGCAAATGATCGAAGATAACCTTAAGTATAGATAAGTGATCCTTGCATAATTTTGACTTCCCAAGGAGATCATCGACATAGTATTCAACATTTTTTTGGATTATGTCATGAAATATATAAGTCATGGCCTGCTAATAGGTGGTTCCTACATTTTTTAGGCTAAAGGGCATAAAATGGTAGTAAAAGGTCCCTCAAGGAGTAATAAATGTATTTTTATATTGATCTTCTAGTGTAATAAGTATTTAATTATAACTAGAAAAACCATTCATAAGGGATAACGTTTCATGGCCAGCTATTAAGTCCACTAATTGGTTGATGTTAGGGAGAGGGAAATCATCTTTTGGACAAGCAAGATTTAAATCATGAAATTTAGTATAAATGTGAAGTCCCCTTGTAGGCTTAGTGATTGGAATGATGTTAGACATTCATTGAGGATAATCGATGGGTTTAATGAAGTTAGAAAATAAGATGTGCTATGATTCTTATTTTACTAGGAGTGTGATGTGGGGATGTATTTTACAGAGATTTTATTTTACCAATTTAGCATTAGGAAAGGTGACGATATTATGGATAACTATTGTGGGGTCAATACCAAGCATATCACTATAAGACTAGGCAAATGCCTCACTACAGTCTAATAAAAAAGTGGTAAAATCCTAGTTTTCTTGAGGATCTAAGTCTTTTCTAACTTTAACAATCCTCAGGGTTTCTTGAGACCCAATATTAATATCAAAATTGTATTTTTTTAATAAGATAGATGTTTTAGATGGAAGAGAATTGCATAGATAAGAGTTTTCAGTGCCTAGATGAGTTAAGATTGACTCATCATCCTGACACTAAAGAATAGGGATAGTTAGTATATCATGTCCTATTCAATCAGGATATACTAAAGGGATAATTTATATCTTGCCAACATGGTGAAATATGAGGGTTTTATGGAGATTTAATTGACTAAAAAAAAGTTAGAAGGGATGGATACAGTGTCATTAATTGAGGAAGAGGTATCAGATGATGAATATTTCTCTTCTTCTTCCAAAAATGGTAGAAGAATGGGTTCAGGAGAGGATTTAGAATCTTTCTCAAAGCCTAATCCATGCTTTTCATATGGCTTTATAAAATCTCCTAATGTGATATCATGAGGACCATGCTCATATCTACCCATACCAAAGCCCTTCTAGGCACAATGATAAAGGTAGGTTTGCATGAACTAGGGTTTATTGAGAAATGAGAAATGGGATGTAAAGGGTTTAGCATGGGTGTCATGGTCAGGTCATGGGGTGGTTTGATCTATTGCACCATTTATCAAGTGGGTGCATAAAAAATGTGGCTCAAATGGGATGAGCTCACCTAGGTTGGGTAAATACATGGGTTGCTTGTCAGGATGGTCATATTCCCTAAGAGTGGGTAACATGTTAAGGGTCAATAGTTGGTATTCCCCCATTGAAAGATACTACATCATGGAATCAATGGACTCATGAGATGGTAATGTTGAAGTGGGAATAGTAATGCTAGTCAAGGCTTGATTAGAGGATGAAGATGGGATTGTGTTAGGTGAGGGTATTATGACATCGCTTGGTCAAAAAGTGTAATTACATGATTTTAAGGGATGAGGATCAGTGGGGATAATGTGAACCTAACCTTCATGTTCAAATTTAATGCACTGATAGATGGTAGAGGGGATACATTGCATCGCATGAATCCATGGATGTCCTAGTAAAATTTTATATTGGAATGTCCCTTTTATGACATAAAAGAGTTTGTGGAGGGTGTGAGGACCTATGAAAATGAGGACAATCATTCCTACTATGGGTGCTACTATGTTGTTAAATGCATAGAGAATTACTGAGGATTAAAAAATAATAGTTTTTGGTAGCTATAACTATTGGAAAGTGTGGGAATAAATAATACTAATATTGGCCCCATCATCAATCATAACTCTTTTAATCTAAGTTTTATTTATTTGAGCTATGATAAAAAGTGTGGGATCTTGGTCTTCAGGTGATAAATAAATGACCTCAAAATCAATGAAACTAATAGTTGACACCATTTAGAGGGCCCTTATAAATTCTAACAATGGTTGAGGCTCATCTAGCCAAAACTCAATAGCTTAGAGTGCTTCTATCATTTCTTGTTGATGGTGTGGATAGTTTTTGATAAGTTCATATAATGACATTTTAGGAATTTGGTTAAGTTGTTTTAATATGGAGATTTACTAACTCCTTGGCTTCAACCAAGGTATTTTTTGTAATAGAGACTTTAGGATTTTTTCTAGATGGTTTAGGTGTATTATGGGTAGAGGCACCTATAATTGAAACTTTGGCTTTATTAGGATTCTAATTTTGAGAGAAGGTGGCTACATAGACAACATCGATGTGTAATAATGGAAGGTCCAAATAAGCCACTGACTCTTTATCACTTATAGGACTAGCAGTATTATGGATGGGTGGAATATTTGGGATGGTGATTTTTTCTTTGGATTTTTATCATTTAGATCATTAATTAATAGATCATCATCCTAGACTAGTTATTGGATTATGGCCTTAAGGGTATTGCAATTTTCTATATCATGTCTAGGTACTCTATGATATGCACATATCTCCTAACTCCTATACCAAGTAGGTATTTGGGGGTGAAGGCTAACAAGATGTATCAATGGTATCACTTTGAGTGATGTATCCAATAATTGTTTTAAGATTACAACATAAGATCCTTTTAAAGGGTCATTTTGTGGTCTTATAATAGGTTATACCATCTATCTTGGTAGAGTATTGATCATTTGGTTTTGACATTTATATTTTATGGTAGGGATGACCTTAGGCACCTTTTCTTTAAATTTATCTAATGGTCCATTAGCAGAAGATAGTGGATATCAGGATGGAGGTTTGTTTAATAATGGAGGGAGACTTTGTATTTTCCCACATGTTTGAATGGAATAACCTATGATAGGGATAGTCTTCTTGGAAATGGATGAGGACCTAAAATAGATGATGGAGATGATATAAAAGGGGTTAACCCTTTATTCTTTCATGTGTTAAGAATAGAAGGGGTATTTAGACTAAGTTTTTTATCTTTTGACATCTGAAAAAGATCGACCTTGACTTGAGAATGGGATAATTTCTTTGATGGAATACCAAGATAATTATCCTAGCTATCGATGATAGGAGATTTACCCTTTCCTTTAGTAGTTTTGGGTTAAGGTGTTGTGATATCAAATGATTTCAAAGGGTCTTGGTACTAAGTGAATTGACAGGATCCTATTATATTATGATCTCAATGTATATTACAAATAAGTTTACTAGGGACCAAAAGGGTGGAATGGTTGACTCTAAAAGTATCAAGATGTTTATCTATGACATTCCAAGGAGGGTTTTCATTTTCCTTTTTATGAGACTTAGTTTGGTAAAATGAGGGGATGGATCACATGAACGATCCCATGTAATGAGATCTGGGAGATCTATAGAGTTTTTGGGATTTATCTCAATAATTTTAGGTTGACTTGCATCAAAATCATCTCTCATCAGGAGATCCAAGACTAGCAATTGCTCTGAGGTTTCTTTAGGCAATAATTAGTCATAGATTATGTCAATCATATGTGTAGCCTAATTTTGTGTTTTTCTATGATTAGCTTGGACTATGTTTGATGTGAATGGATGGTTTGGAAATGGCTTCTTGAAAATATATAAACATTGGTTGGGAGGAGAATTTGTATTATCCAAATGAAGGTCCCCCTTATCGATGAGGCCTTGTACCAATCATTTAAAGGATTTACATCACTCTATGTAATGTCCTTTTACCCTATGATATACACAAAATTCATCCTCTTTATACCAAGTGGGTTTAGGACATGTATCATCAACTAGTCTAATTGAAAGGAGTTCAATAATGTTTGCTTGTAGGAGTTTATCCAATACAAAAGTGTAAGGTTCTCCTAAAGGGGATATTTATTAGGGGGAAAATAAGTAAGGCCCCTAGGTGATTGTGCTTGAGAAGTGGATGGTCCTGATTGATTGGGTGTTGGAGGGGAAGAAGTTTTTAGAATAATAGCATTTATTTCCCCTTTTGTCTTAGGATTATTTTTATTGCTTTTTATGGGGTTAGGTTTGAAGTTTTTATTATGTAACTTAATTTTTCCCACTTCAATGCCCTAAATTTTGAGTTTACATACCATGATAAAGGCTTCGTCAAAAGTTTTAAAGGTTTGAATTTGTAATATGGATGAGATATATTTTACACAAAAGTGTGAAAAAAATTCATTTAATTCAAGTTTTGGTAAGGAAAAGGTTAACTGGTTGATCAAGCTATGTCAATGAGCTACAAAGTCTAATATGGATTCATCTTCAAATTGTTGAATGGCATATAAATATGTGATACTCACTTTTCAAGCAATATTGATCAAGAAGTCTTTAATGAAAATTTGGGCCAATTTCCTAAAGGAAAAGAGTGAATGCTAAGGGATGGAGTTGTACCAATCTAATGCAACTCCTGCTAGTGACATGGGAAATCCTAAGTAGTAATGCATCATCATGTGCTATAAGGTAACATGTGTGTCAAAAATATCAAAGATTTTATTGGGGATCCTCTTTGTTCTTAAACTTAGTAAACTTAGGAAGTTCCCATTGCAAGGGATACGATCAGATAGGAATAGAAAAGTGGATAAGCTCTTTACAAATTTCCTCATATGTGGGCATAGTATTATGTCCAAAGGTGGAGGCTTCCAAATTAGTTGTCCTAGTTTTAAGGATGTTTATGAGGTCTACTTAGGGGTTATTCTAAGGTACATTCCCTAAGACACCTTATTGAAGAGTTGATAGGGGTTGTGAGGAAGGGTATCCATCTATAGTAGACATAATGGGTTGGGATGCCACCACGTACTGTGGGATGTGCAATGAAATATTTTATTGTGTGGAAGATTGGAAGTAAGTAGTCCCCAATGACTATGATGGAGCCATATATTGAGTATCTATGGAGAGATATTTTTAGGGAGGTTGCATTTGAGGGATTTGTTGTGTATGTTATAGATATTTTGAACTATATGTTAGACTCATTTTGATAGGTGGGAGACTTACAGGGATTGATACTACTAACATTTAGGGAAGAATAGTGGATATAGGTTGAGTGGTATAAGCACTTTGAACCTGAGTAATGGGGGTTGGAGAATTGGTAGATACTATAGGTGGTTGGCTTTCTAAAGGTTGTTTCATCTAAGTATTAGATCTAGATGAAAGAGAGCCAGTAGAAAAGGATACCATGGCTGTGGTAAATCCTTCAATTTTCTTAGTTCCCTCAAAAGGCTTCTTATATAAATATTCAGAATATTGGGTATGGGTTGAAGGAAGAATTGTATTGATTGATTACTAAGGTATTAATTGAGAGAAATGGGGTTATTGTCTAATATTTCAATAAAGGAAGGATCTCCTTGAGAATAAAAGTGTGGGAACACAATGTTTTCAAAGGACTCAAGGGTAGAGGAGGAGCTAGGTGTATGTTCCATAGGAGAGGATGTGACACCCACTTCAGATTCTTTCTTTGATTGTTGCCTAGTCAAAACCATGAGATGGAAAAGAAAATAAAAAATAAAACAAATTCTTTTTTAATTATCTCACTTTTAAATGTGGATGAAAGATGCACAAACTAAATTCATAACAAAAAATATTTTTTTTTTTAATTTTAAGACGTGAAAAGAAATAAAGAAAAAAGGATAACGAGGGTCCTAAGAAATGGTAATCTAAGGATGGTTTTGGGAATTTTTTTTTGGTACTCAAAGGAATTATATATTGGTACCAGTATGTGGATTTATACTTGGGGCTTGCTCCCCTCATGTCACAGTCCCATAGCTAGTATGGTTGCTTAGCCAAAATATACTGATATTCTCAAGATTATACTCAGCTAGAGAACTAAGTTGGTCCTCCCCTTGGTGGTGAAATTCAAGTGGGATCACCAAAAAAAGGTTTCCATGAAGTGATGAAATCCCCATCAACTTCCTTATGTCAAGTGTTTAGATGAGTTTATTGTGACTGTGATTTGGATATGTGAAACAGTGATGACTATGATGAATTTACCACTTAGATTATTCTATGTGAATTACTTAAGCATACAAAAATGAATGCAATTTATTTTAACCTCAAAAAGGAAATAAAATGAAAACTTTATGTTCTTTGGATGAATTCACACAAAGAAAGGGAAAGAGAGAAAATTCAAGAATTTTGAATTTTAATAAGAAAAATGAGACCTGACGGTCCCATCAGGTGTGCCAAAATATTTTAGTATTTTTTTTATTTTTTCAATGTGATCTAATTAGATACTAAAAACAAAGTAAATATAGGGTTTTAAAAATTACCTAGAGATAGAGATCAGTTGTGCATCATTATCAAGTTTGTGGGAACTCCTCTTTGGTTGGGGATGAATGACCTGTAAATCACACTAACTCACAAAAAATTGATTAATAATAAGATGAATGGGTTGCCTGGTAAGAAACTAGTCCCAAGAAGTGATCTGATTCCTTAGGTGGATGTCAACCCATGTTTAACACTCAAGTTTATAAATAAACATGAAATTACAAATATATATAAGGATAGGTTACAAAATAGATAACAACAAAGATGTCTAATCTACAACAGGATTAATGCAATCATAGTAATCATCCCAAAATTAAGTAGCTATATCAATCTCCTCTTAAATATCTACCAATTGTTCAATAATGATTTCCTAATTAGGAGTGAAAACCATAGTACAAATACCTAATTCAAATGCAATGTCACTTTGATCAGTGAATAAAGGTTATGGGATAATGGGGAGATCAAATATGCTAACAATATCATGTGTTAATCTAGGCATAGTCATCTACATGTGAAAGACATATCTTTAGAAAATAGCATGTAGGATTTAATAGGTTTTTAGGACTGTGGATGTTATGAAAATAGACTTCAAGGCTATTTTAATAGTTTATCGAGGATCGATGATGATCTTGTAGGATTTATGTTGATTTAGATGAATCAGCATCGATTCTGAGTAAAATGCTAAACTATGAAAATAGGTAATAATAATGACTTGTAAAATTAATAAAATGATGAAAAATAAATAGAAATGTTGACACAAAGGTGAAAAGGATAGTAATCTTTAAATATGAATGAAATAATGGAAAATACTAACCTTGAATGGCTTGAAACATGCAAATAAAGAAGACTATAAAAGTATGCTCAAAAACCTTCAAAATCCCTTGATAGTTGCATGAACAGAGGTTTCACAAGGTGGAAAAGTGTTGACAATGTCTGTACGTAGGTTCCAGTAAAAATCTAGTACAGGTCTAGAGTCAAAAAGTGTTGTACGTGTCCCTCAAGTTGAGGAGGCTCATTGTATATTTATGGATTGATGTCATTTCAGGTCGATCTCAGAGAATCAACATCAATTTGCCCAAAATAGGTGGAGGTGATATTTAGGCTATTCAAAAGGGTTGTTTATGGTGTAAATATAGGTTTAACCGATGTCTAAGTTGTTAGGTTGTTTAAACCATGGGATGTGTTTTTTAGGAGGTTGGGAGGGTTTTTGTTTTTTATTTATTTTTATGATTTTATGGTTATGGATAGTAAAATAGGGTTAATTAATATTTGACTATAGTAATTAACTTAATTAACTCATATGGTAAAGGTAAATGGGTAATTATTTCAAATAAGTATGAATGGGGCCATTATGTTAAAGATGAAGGATAACGTGATGACACAGCATGTTAATACACAAAGGTGTATAAAACTAGAATCTACACTATCAAGGGACTTCACCTCAAAGATTGGAGGATACTTATCAGCTGATTAGATATATTTGATGTTCAAAAATATGTACGGTATGAAGGTAAAAATACATTTTGAACCCATAGCACATTTCCATTTAGAACCATATATTCCAAGTGTTGTGAGTACTAATTATGTCATCTCAAATAAGGTGCTATAAAATAGTGGAATGGAAGATGAATCACCTTTGGATGGATTTTTTGATTTGTTCTTTGATGAGTGTCCATATAAGTTTCATTAGCATGATCCTTATAAGTTAATTTAATAAGGGGGACTTGGTGTTTATTGCCTCTATGAGAATGATACACCAATTCTAGCCATGATGAAGAATGATGAGTCTAATGATGGTCTATGGAAATTATACTTTGATGGATCAAGGAATTAGCACAACACTAGGGATGGAATGATTTTTATTTCTCTAACAAAACAAAGGTATTTCTATGCCATTAATTTCTAGTTTGGACAATGCTACAAAGTATGAAGCACTAGTGCATGGTTTGTAATGGGCTAAGAAGATGAAAGTCAACACCTTGCAAGTTTTGGGTGATAGTGAACTTGTAGTTCACCAATTAGTATGCAAAAATTTATTTATTATATATCATAAGCATAGGGTGTGGGACTTACTTGAAGAATTTTAAGATTTCAACATCCATACAATACCAAGAGATGAGAACAAACATGAAGATAGATTGGCTACCATTGGGGCACAATTTAGTATCCTAGCTGATATAAAAAGTGAAAAGATCCAATCACATATTAAGGTGGTTGTAATACATTATATTCCAAATACCCAAGAGAATTGGCAAGTTTTTGAAGATGACAATCAAATTATAAAGTTCTTGTAAGAAGAAGCTGATTTTCCTTAGGAAATCAATCAAAGTTGTTACATCAGTACGATGATCAGATTGTGCAACTGAAAACAAATAAGTTTTTCAAGGGATTAGTCAAACTTAAGAATATATTCAATGGTGATGATGAGTTGAGAAAATAAAAGTCATATTTTTCAACAAAGTAGGAACACTTTGCCAATGTGGAGATTATAACTAGAAAGAGCTTGAAGTTGGGTAAGGTATGTACTCCTTCACAAAAGAAAGCTTTCATTGAATTATGTACAATTTGTTTTGATGTGTTTGCATGGAAATATAATGATCTCAATGGATTTCATCCAAATCTAGCTCAACACACCATTGAGTTAGAGGCTAAAACTAAACTAATGAGATAAAGATAAAGGCCTATCAATCCAAATATTGAGCCTTTGATGAGAGTTTAGCTTCATAAGCTCATAGAGTTAGCTATTATATTTCCAATCAAGCACTCAAACTTGGGTGGAAAACCTTGTTCTAGTATACAATAATAACTGTGATATTAGATTATGTGTTGATTTCCATGATTTGAACAAGGCTTCATTTAAAGATCACTATCCATCACCATCTATGGGACAAATTTTACAACTAGTTGTAGGTTTAGAGAGATTTTATTTGTTGGATGGAATAGTGGTTATAATCAAGTTTTGGTCAAAGAAGAGTACCAATTCAAGACAATATTCACTACCAAGTGTGGGACATTTTCATATAAAAATATGCCCTTCAGTTTATCCATTGTTGGAGAAACCTTACAGAGAGCCATGGATATGGAGTTTCAAGGCATTATTAATAGGTTTATACTTATTTATTTGAATGACATAATAGTGTTCTTAAATATTGCAAGTGAGCACATGGTTCACCTCAAGCAAGTGTTTGAAAGGTGAAGGTAATTTTGGGTGTCTCTAAATGCCAAAAAGTGTGTCTTCTTAGTTCATGAAGGTAAGATCCTTGGGCATGTGATTTCAAAATATGGTTTAAGTATAGACCCTGAAAGGATAGATTCAATTCTTTCACTTTCCTTGCCCAAGTATAAGAAGGCTTTGAAGAGCTTCTTAGGGAAAATCAATTTTATAAGAAGATATATTAAATATTTTACCTCTTTATCTAAGCCACTTACAGCCATACTAAAGAAGAATCATATTTTTATCTAGTCTAAGAAAGGAGTAAAGAGTTTTAAAGAGATCAATAAGGCCATAGCTAGTGCTTCTATACTCATAAACCCATATTTCACTAAAGATTTCATATTATACACCTATGCTAACCTAGACACCATTTAAAGTATTCTTATGCAATAGATTCATTAGGATTTAGAGCAACCAATAGCCTTCTTCAGTTAGGGCTTGTTAGAATATGAAACAAGGTACTTATTGAAAAACATGTGCTTTTAGTTATAAGGTCTCTCAAAAAATTTAGATACTTGTCTAAAAATAAGATACACATAATGGTTGCCCATAAAAGTATCAAGGGGTTTCTCTTAAATAAATATAAATGAGAAAAGAGATGGTTGGATAACAAAGGTAATAGAGTATGATGTGGAAATCAAAGTCACAAATCTGATTAGAGGTAAAGGACTTTGTGAGTATCTAGCCCAAGACATTCAAGAGGATAATGAGGTAGTTTTTGTGTCAAATGATGAAGAGGTTGTAGCTGATCATACCTCACTTTATATCTAGTTTCAAGACTTGGTAAGATATCTCCAAGATGGTATTTATCCCTCTCATATAAATTGTTCAAAAATAAAGCATTTCATATTGCAATTAATTCTATTTCTTCTTGTTGATGGTGTCTTATTTAAAAATGATATCAATGGCATGTTTCTAAGATGTATAGAGCCCAACCAAAGATAGAGATTGCTTGAGTATTTATATGATGGACATGGTGGAGGGCACTATTTTGAAAGGACCACAGCCTTTAAGATCATAAGAGGTGGGTATTATTAGCCTAAAATATCTGGTGATTGTCATGCATGGATTAGAAAGTGCAAACAATGTGCTATGTTTGTTGGCAAAGTGAAACTTGCTACCTTACATGTCCAACTAATTATGGTTGACCAAACCTTTATCTAGTTGGGATTATATTTTATTGGTCTCATTAACCCCCCTTTGAGTTTAGGACATAAATGGATACTAACTATTATAGATTACTTCACTAAATAGATATAAGCAGTAGCATTGAAAGAAGCAAATGAATCCAATGTTCTAGATTTATATGAATGTTTTCTTAGTATATTTGGAGTCCCTTAAACCATCATTTTTGACAATGGTATGGCCTTTGTGGGGACTAGGATCAGCCAATGGGCTATTCAACATGGTGTCTATCTCAGCACTTTATCAAATTACTATCCACAAGGTAATGGCCTTACTGAGTCCACAAATAAGAACCTCTTAAAAATCATAATAAGGACTATTTAATATAATTATAGGTCATGCTATCTAAATTTGAAGTCATCTCTATGGTCTAATTGAATGACCTAAAAGAGATCAATAGCCAACTCTCCATACAATCTGGTATATGGTAAGGAAGCAAGATTACCTATTTCTCTTGAGTTTCCTGCTTTAGAACTAATGCATCAACATGAGTTGTTTGAGAATGCACCAATGGAGATCAGATATGTTGAGCTTATGGAGCTATAATAGGTTAAAAATTGGTCCATTTTAGCCATGGAAACTCACCAAGCACAAGTGAAGAGAGCTTTTGACAAGAGAGCTTCTTTATTAAGTTTCAAAGGAGATTTGGTCCTCAAATGGGATGAGGATAGAGCTAAAATAGTAAGGAATAAAAAATTTAAATCTCTTTGGGGTGGTCCATATATAATCTTTAGCTGCAAATCCCATAATGCCTTGCAACTTTCAAAGATGGATGATGGGGACCTTCATATCCCAGTTAATGGGTTACATCTGAAACATTACTATTAAAGGGTTAAGCTCCTTGTACATAATTATTTTGTTTGTTTTCCCTCCAAGTGTTTTTATATCACAATATTTTATTTTTGTTTTGTCCCAAATAAGTGCTTTGTTTGCACACTTTCTTTGTTTAGATTAGTTTCCCTATTTTGTGTGTTTCCTTCTTTGTCTTGGTGGAATGGTTGTCTTTTTCAAGTCAAAATGTTTCTTGAAATCATGGATCAGATTTTTCATTATTTATGAGTCCAAGAGTCATGTAAATGGTTTTGTTCTCAAGCATAACAAGCATGCTTCCCATTCAAGTCACCAAATATGTTGGCCAAATTTGGCCTACATACCAAAACTTTTCTTGGATGTGTTATGTGAAGCTAAGTATATTTCCATGTTGGATAATGATCCAATGGTAGAGGGAAAAAACAAACTTTGGGATAATTTCACTTATCACTTACAAGTTTTTGAAACACTTTAAGCAAGCTTAAAGTGTGTATTTATATATTTTAAGGAACCAGACTATCATGGCATGTCATGTATGAATGAATAGTTCACCTTGATTGTGTATATCATAAATACACTTAGGAAGTTGACCAAATTTGAATATTTGCATGAAAATAATATATATTGTGTCAAGAGTAAGCCCTACAAGTTTGGTATCTTGATTAGTTTTATATCTCAATATATGAGCCTTTAAAAATTATTTGGCAATGTGAGACATGCCCAAGGACATCAAGTTAAAGCCATAGGGAATATCCATTTAGATTCAAAAAATCCTTAACAAGATTCGTATTGAATATAGGGTCAACATGTGGCATGATATCAGAGGTTGGTATTAAATATCAATGGAAATCAAGCAATCAACTGAGTTAATGAGTCAAAAATAGATCTATGGTGCACATTCAATCATGTAATCAAAGATCAATGGTGAGATAATGGTTAAAAAGTTAGCAAATCCTGAGAATGAACATGATGAGAACAAGTGTCTTGATCATGGTTAAATCCTAATAAAATAAATTAGGTGTATTTGATCAAGAAAAACTAGATCTGATGAAGCACATTCAACCACATAGATGTAGATATATAGTATAAGAAAATTCAAAAGGTTAGTAGATCATGAGATTGCATGCGAGGATATCACATGACACAAAAGTGGTAACTAGATGAATATTGGTAGTATGATCCACATATCAAATGTAGGGTTTCCAAGTGTCATAATTTAGGGAGCTTGAATCAAAGACAAACAGAGTAAATTTAATCAAGTTCCAAGAAGCACAAGGTGGTGACATGTGCCCAAATTTATGATGGTCATAAATAGTGTGGTGAGGATGCCACATAGGTAGACATATTAGATCAAAGGATTTTATAAACCTAGGTAGGTGAATGCATAAATCCAATATCAAATATAATCTAGGTTATCAAAATGAACCATGTAAAGTTAAAGATGTCATTAAATCTCAGCTACAATGCTCAAAAGATTTTAGATGTATGCCTTACATCTTGTTCACAATCTAGATATTAAGTGCCTATGGATCTTCATTACAATTATGACTATATGAAAACCAATAGGCAAATTGGTTTTCATCTATAGTGGATCTATGTTTAAGATTTGGAGTAATTAAAAGATGGTAACTGTGAAAGGAATGTCAAAAAGGACACCAAATAAATGATTTCAGGCGGTTTTATAATAATGTAAAGGACATATTAAGTTAAATCATGGTGTTTTAAGTTAATTAAGAAGGTGGAGATTTGGGAGGTTGAGAAAGATAGTCAGGCATTTATGAAGTTTCAAAGTCTTTGGGGACTTTCCCCTTTTGATGGATCATGACTCAACACCTTCAACAAAGTTCTTGTCTTCTTGTGCATTTCTAATCAAATGAGAGGGATTGAGAGATATTTAGAGTTGATCAATGGTTAATTTACTAAATAAGATCAATGTTAATCAATCAAAAGGTGGTTGGGCCTCATTTATTGATTTCAATTTTGGTTTGATTCCCTCTCTCTCTTCGCCTTTTCATATATATCTCCCATTTCTCCCCTAGAAGAAGAGACTCTTATGCTTTTAGCATGCCTAGGATATACCAATATTTTTACTATAGAACCCATTTGATGCAAAAAGAGACTAAATTCCTCCACTTGTAAGTTGAATTGAAGTGTGTTTCATGAATTCATTGATGTGGTTAGGTGAATGTATGCTTTCATTTGCCTTTGTCTGAGTTTCCTCACCTTCATGAAGTGTTTGGTAGCTTTCATAGGTCATTATAAGCGCAATAGATATTTTTTTGATTGGTTTAAAAGTGGAAAACTACCCTCTCATGCTAGATTGATAGATAATTAATGGCTTTTTGTGAAATATTTATGTGAAAGCTGATCAAAGAGTGATTGAAGTGATATTGACAAGTCTGTAAGTGAGTGATAGTGTGTTTTGTGCAATTTTAAGTGTCTAAAATATTAGTGAATCACCTTTTTATCTCTCTTAGTAACCCTTTACCCCCACGTCTATCCCTTTTCCAAGTAGAATCATTACTCTAGTTTGAGGAATCCTAAAGAAATATCCCCAAGGGTGAAAATTAATACCACAATAGTTTCTTGACCATTTCCATTGAGTCAAAGACTATTAATATTTCAAGCTTCAAGACATTAATATATGAAATGATCTAGCATTCTTTATATTTAAGTAATAATAATGATTTATTTGATTCGGGATGGCTTGGACATTGATTTACTTCCATCAAAGTGTCTATAACCCCAATAGAAGTATTTTTGGCTCCACTTCAGGTATTGCTCTACTACCAACCAAGTGTCCATAGCCTTGGTAGAGATTGCTTAAATCACCATTCATGGAACATGAAGAAGTTTATGATTTCACTTCATTAGTGTATCATATTTTTTTATCTTTTTTATTTATACCTAAATTCATAAACCAAAATTATTGGGAACCATAATTATCCAATTTTAAGGATTGTGTCAATACATTATCTGAATGTTATTCACTTTTGGATAGCAAGTTATGCCCATGTAATTGATTTAGTAAATGTAATTTATAGTATGGTGGTCTACATAGATTCAAAATCTCATTCAATCAAATGCTCAGTCACGTAAACTATATTATAGTATAAAAACAACATGAGATCTTCATAAGAAAACCAATTTCTAATTAACCTACCCAAATTTTCTAAATTGCAACAATTCTAGAGGTTTCCCAACTTTGGACTGCTAGTGTTAAAAATCCATAATCCATTCCCTTTTAGTATCAGGTCATCACAAACTAAGCCAAAAGAATTCTTGTTCAGAGTACTTATTTCTATGATATCACACACAATAGGAAACAAACAAACAAACAAATATAAAGTAGGAAAGGACAAAGCAAGAAAAAAAAAATAGGGAAGTAGGAAAGAAAACAACAAGAAAGTAAAACATAAATGGAAACCTATTCTACTCCTACCTACTCTAAAGTTAAAAAAATCTTAATCTCCTTGTGGAATTTGGGATAGAGCAATAGAGAAGTAATTCTTCATGTGTTTCCCATTAACATGTTATTTCCTTACATGTCTTTGAGTCTAAACATGTTTTCATTGAGTATATATGCTACTTGGTTGGGTCTAATCCAAAGGGGAGGTGGACTTCTCATGTTGTCCTTTCTTCTCATGGTTCTTGTCCCATAGTAGGACTAAATCTTAAAATTGGAATGCTTTGACTTTGGATCATCAAACCATCTTTTCACCACATCCTAATGCTTTCTAAAGTTTTGCAATGCTTCATCTCTATCATCCTTCATCTAAATAATGTTTAGGATCCTAGATTTTACTCTTTCATATTCCTCGATGTATTTGGCCATGAATTAATATGTGGTTATATTCATAATAATGGGAAATATAGGTTATTACCCATAAAATAGTAAGAATGGGGATGTTTTGATTGCCTACTTGTATCTGGTCCTATCCACCCATAGAGCAAATTTCAATAAATATTGTCATTCTCTTGGTTTCTTTTCCATGAAATTCTTGATAGCATTCATCAAGTTCTTGTTGGTTGATTTTGTAACTCCATTTCCCTAAGAATAGTAGTTTGATGTAGACTTTATGATTATCTAGTTATCATAGGCCCATTCAGTAAATTTAGCTAATGTAAAGGCTGGGCCATTATCACACACCAGGGATAAGGGTGTCCCAAAGTGAGTGATAATGTTTTCTTCTGGGAAATTGATGACAACTATTATTCTATTGTTCTTGGTGGCTACCACTTTAGTCCACCTTGTGCAATAGTTTATGGTTGTGAGTACAAAATTGTGTCCTACCAGGGAATTTATGTTTATAACTCCCACAAAGTCGAGGCACTATTATGTGAATGGCTTTTCCTCAATAACAAGTTGTAAAGGTATGGTTTCCTTTACTTCTTTTTGGTAAAATTATTGGCACTGATAGTAGGTCCTTAAATGAGCATGTGCATCTTTAAATATATTTTCCCAATAATATCCATCCCTTAGTATCAAATGTGCAATGGTGCACCTTGAAGGGTGACCGCTTCTCAGTTTATCATGGAAATTATCCATGATTTTGGTGGCTTCATTTCTGGAAACACACCTTAGGTAGATTACTCCATAGTTATTTATATAGAGGACTCTTCTTTTGATCATAAAGTGGGATGATATTAGTTTAAGGTCTCTCTTTTATTCTCTCTTTAGGTGTGGAGGGCATGTTCCATATAACAAATAATGGATGATGTCCTTGTACCAGTTCTACTAGGTACTTGATTCGCCTCTACCTATAAAACATCAATACAAAGATCAATGTTTGTAATGAGTTGGATAAGACCTTGCCCCATTCCTAACTTAGTAGATTCAATTTCTAATTCATATTCTTGAAGTGTGCTCATTCATTTCCCTCTTATTTTCTCAATTTCATTATGCCTTAGCATTAGTTTGATAGCTGGATTAGACACTATGAAATAGGTCTTGTTTCGTAAGATGTAGTGTCTAAATTTATTTAAAACCTTTATTAGTGCATAATCTTGCTTGTCTAAGATAGGATAATATATCCATACATTCTTTAGATTGGTACTCATAAAGGCTATGGGTTGATCTTTATATTCTTCCTTATATGTTAAGATAGTAGCAATAGTATGGTCAAAAGCAAAAGAGTATAGATAGAAATCTTTACTAAAATTAGGACTTATCAAAATAGGGGCTTGAACGATATAATCATTGATGTCTTAGAAGTCCTTATTTTTTTTATTAGTCCATTTTATATTTTCACCTTTATTTATCATGGTGTTGATGTTGATGCAGTGGATTGCACTTGGGGTAGGAGGCCGAGCTCCTGCCTTTCCACACGCAACAATGGAAACTCCCCTCGCACCTATGGGACTAGCGAAGCTAGAGGGGAGAGTCTCTAGATAAGGGCTAGCTTCCTCTAATGTATCCTTTACGCCCTAGTTTCTCCTACTGCTAACAAATAAAATGAAAAAAGGGGGGATGAAAAGGGAGAGAGAGATGCTAAAAAAAGTACCTAAGCCTAAAAATGAAAAGGTGATACACCAAAAAAGTGATGACCCACCCAACCTGAATATACACTTTTCACCAGGAATAAACACCCATACACTTCATCTAAAGTGGGAAGCTCTTTTGCAACAGTTAGCTAGGGGTCCATGAAAACACAGGGAGGAAGAAACTACCAGAGGCATTCTCAGACACACTTATGGTAGCCTATTCACAGGCACCTATATTCTTCCTGTAGACACTTATGGCAAACCTACAGAAAGGAGACTTCACAATGCACTGGACATGTTGTAATCAGTCTGTGAAAAGCATGAAAGACAATGACTTAACACAAAAGAATAAAATAGACATATACTTTAAAGTGCAGGTCCAGATAGAGGTAAAAATGCTAAGTCCTGATTCAAGGTAAAAACTAGCAAAGCTTTACCTTACAAGCCCAAGAGATTTTTAGGCAGAGTTTTGGCTTAGGGCTAAGAGAGTCCCCTCTCAAAATGATAATTTCACTAATTATAGAAAGAGGAATAGAACTTGGCATTTTTTGGGAAAGATTTTGGCACTCTTTTTGCAAGCTGGCCCATGTGCTCTCTGAGCCTTGGGAAGAGGGAGCTGTTTGATTGTCAGTTCCTACTTTGACTTTGGCATTCCATATTAATGTGAAAAACATGGTCATGCCTATTTTATAGAAATAGACTGCTCTTTTCAAGGAATTTTCATGGCTTGTCTACTTATAAATGCAAACTAGAAGAAAAATAGGCTGCACCATTTGTTGACCATCTAGCAATAACTCACCTCCTCTTTGTCACTTGGACAACTTTGTCTCTTTTTGCACCTTGTCTTCTTCCTATTTTGTCCCTTTATACTCCTTTAGCCCTCAGGGGTGATCTTCTAGTAGATCATTGCGTTCCTTGGGCTCTTTTCATGATTGGCACTTAGGCAATTCAAGAGCAAATGGCTATTTCACCATCTTAAATTTGACATCCATGCACCTGTCATCACTTTAAATAATAATGGATAATCTATCTTCTTAAATTTGACAGCTTTTTGGATGTCACTGTCCTTGGTGAATTCCTTCGAGCCTTTTTTGTGGGATTTTTTGTGGGTTTTTTCCCCATAGGCCTTTTCTATAGACAATTTTCACACAGACAAAAGTATATGAGAACTATCTCAATCCTTTGTCCTTTTCTTTGTGCTGGCAGCCTTCCTCCGAATACCTTCAAACTTTTTGTCTGAAGGAATTCCTTCAAACAAAAAGTCTAAAAGAATTCAAAGCCTTAAGTCTTTTCATATTTTTTTAAAATCCTTCAGCTGCCTTCAAAGTGCTCCCTACCCTCTGCAAGGGCTTTTGAACTCAGATCTACCCTCCATAAGGGCACTTTCCCTTCAGCTTTAAGATGCTCCCTTGAACCAAGTCGTTGAACCGATCGATTGAACCAAAAATGGTTCAATAGTTCAATGGTTCAACACTGCATGCCACTCTCTTATTGAACCAAACCTTTGAACCATTCACTCAAACCAACCGTTGAACCAATCCATTGAACTGGTTCAATGGTTCAAACATTTATTGAGCTGAGCCTTTGAACTGAGCATTGAACCAAGCTCATTGAACCATCTAATGAACTAAGTGATTGAACCATCTAATTGAACCAGAGTGATTGAACCAAAGAATTGAACCAATGCATTGAACCAAGCCAAAGCATTCAACCAATTGAATTAAACCAAAGCTGATGAACTTTTGCTGTTGAACTCAGTTGTTGAAATTTATATTGAACTCAATTGATGAACTTGCCGATTGAACCAAGGTTTTGAACCAAGGCATTAAACTGGTTCAATAGTTCAATGGTTCGATGATGCCAACCTTCCTTGTGAATTTATTTAGACAAGAGCTCGAAGAAGCCTTGTAAAACCCAGCACTCTCTGAACTGATTCTTCATGCATGAAAAGACTAACCTATAAAGTCCATAGAAAAACTTCTTTGCAAAATTTGTAGAAACTTCACCTACAGAGTCTGTAGAAATAGACCTATAGAGTCTGTATAAATAGACCTGTAGAGTCCATAGAAATGGACAGATTCATGCAAAATCAAAAAATGAAATGGCCTAAAATAGTAGGGACAGAAGGGGGTCAATTTTTTTCCCTATTGGGAAAAAAATGGTCAACAAATTGGCAACTCCCAGGGGAAGCATGCCTACTATGCTTAGAGACCAGTTGCCTTGTAGTCCATTGGGCATAGAGTCATAATGCAGCTTTGAAGAAAGGTTAGCAACAACTCCAAAGATCCAAGAATCAAATATGAAGCTTTTTACCCTAGACACAAAGGAAAGCACACACAAAACTAAAAACATTACTTGTGCAAACTACACTTAGGGAAAGCAGGAAAAGAAATATACAACTATTATATAAAACTAACTAGGTATATATGCTTCCCTCCTGGATCAAAGGGAAAACTTCTTAAGTCTCCTTCCTGGCAAGGAAACTTATGATGCCAAACAAGTGGCTGAATGAAATGGAGAGTTGGTGACCCACTCTTCTTGCCTGCCACCTGGGTTGGCTTGTATCCAAGTGGATCAGATTCAAACATGCTTCCAATGTATATGTATTCTTTTTATTCTTGGAAGCTTTCCTCCTATCATTTCTTCATGCTGGTGTATCTCATCAAGAAATCAATTACTGATGGCTCATCACCATAAGCCTCTTGATATGCACCATTAACTGGCTTATTCTCCTCTGCCTCGTGCTCAGGTTCCATGGTATGACCATCCTCCTTGATGATTTCAAAGAAATTATCTTCAGGTTCACCAACCTCTTGAAGGGATAAATCTGAAAGCCTGCAATCCCTTTGCATACTTATTTGAGTCCCAATGCTACCTTCTCCACTCTTAGCTAGCTCATAGCCCCCTTAAAGAACAGTGTAACCTACCCCAATGACTTCAAATAAATCATTCAAATCATGGTAAATAAAGTGTCTATACCCCTCTGCAACGTCTTGTAAAATGAGAAAATAGGCAAAAATCACTTCTTTATCATCAGTGATAGAGGCAAAAGCTTGTGACTTGTCTTCTTGTTCATCAAAGGGGGTACATATGGTGATCTCCTCCTCATCTGCACTCATAAAGTCTCCCTGATCAGTAATGAACTGAGCATACTCCTCTTCACTTGCTTCCTTCAAGACAGGTTCCTCCTCAAGAAGGGGTGAAGTGGAAGGCTGATGGACAAACACATGTGGAAGAGGAGGCAGTCCTTAAACTAGAATTGAATGATTCTCCTCTTTCCATTTGGTCAACACTTCATCTATATTAGGCGTGGATTGATATATCTCTTGGAGATGTGTAGGTGGGGTGTGTTTAGACATGGGATGTGTTGTTGGGTCTGAACCATCCATCACACACTAGCTGAGGAATCTCTCTCTAGATTCCAACTCTGCAATCCACCAGTCTATATTTTCTTGGAAGAGCCTTTCCTAGAGGTCACAATCATCATCAAGAGCAAGATAAGCCTCATCTTATTCAATGTTTTGAGCAAAACCTTTCTCTTCCTCTTCCTTTCTACCCCAAGATTCCACTATTTGCTTCCAACTCATGATCTTGGGATTGGAAACTTGCTCCTGTGAACAAGCAATAATTTTATCCTCTTCAAGGTCCTGAGCTGGTTCATGATGTTCCTTCTTCTAGCTTGGAATTTGGAGATCATGTTGAAAGATTTGAGGAGGTTGGGAAAGATTTGGGAGGGTCTGCTCATGTACAGGAAGAGCTGTCTAAAAAAAGGCATGTTGAAAAGCTAGGTGTACAGGATTAGAGGTAGGGTCGATTGATGCATCGGATGAGTCAGAATGAGTAAGTACCATCTGATAGAAAGGATTTGGCACACAAGATGGAGTTTCCTCTAGAATAAGAGGGGGTAGACCTTGGGCCAAGATTTCTTGATTTTCATCCCTCCACTTTACCAACACTTCATCAATATTGAAATTAGCTTGTGGATTGGTGGAAAGGGTGTCTTTTGGCATCGACTCCTCTACAAGGTCTAAAAACTCCATCTCTCTTTCTCCAAATAGTCTCATCTTAGACTCTAATTCCTTAATCTACTTAGCCAGATTATCCTCATTTTGTACCTCTTGGGGCTCATAAGAATCATTATAGAGATGGGGAGTGCATGAAGGTTGCCATGAAATGCAAGAAGCTTCCTGAGGAAGGGTGGGAGGGACTTGAAAAGGACTAACCTCATTTTTTACCTCACACTCTTGGATAATGTCTTTCTCCTCCTTGTTGTCCCATGACTCAACCACTTTATTCTAGCTCAAGATATTCAAACTAGGCATCTCCTTTTGGAGTGATGGGGCTATAATGTGAGAGGGTAGTGAGGGTTTGGATTCCACTTCCCTTGCTACCAAAATAGATTACACATTTGAAGATTTTCCAATTCGATCTATCTATCAAGATTAGCTTGAAACACAAGATTTACTATTTCAGAACTCTCCTCAACATGATTGGGGAAAGGACTTTGACAGGCTTGACTTGGCTCATAAGTAGGGGATGTATATGACTGATATGATACTTGGGGCAGTGAGTATGTAGGTTGATAGACTTGGTAAGGCTGCCTCTCATTTATACTCAGCTTCTCTTCCAAAGATGCAATCATACCACTCACATCTAGCATCTCACTTGTAAACCTTTGCCAATTGGTTCTTTAAATAGGAGCCTATTCACTCTTAACCTGATCCAGTGCATTTCTCACTTGATGGATGACATGATCAAGAATTTCTTGGCCACATCCCCTTCTGGTGTCAAGATCTATTACATACTTTTTGTATCCTAGTAATTCTCATTTGAAGGTGGAAATGGGTTGATTGGCAAAGAGACTGGGTTGAGTGGGAGAAGTGACACATTAAGAAGACTAGGCATAAGGCTAATATAACTTATGATAGGGTTGAGACTAGTCATATTGAATCTGATAAGGATCACCATAAGGCTGGTAAGGATCATATCCAGATTAGCCAAGGAAAATAGGGTTCATGGCTCTGAAAGATGGAATTATACATACCAAAATACTATTTCTTGATGGCACCAAAATTGCTTAACCAATTGATTTAACTCAGAGTCACCATTGGTGTTGATGCAAAAACCTCCAAAGGCTGGTTGGTTGAAGAACACACCAAAAATTCTTCAACTCTTTGGACAAAACTTGTCCTAGTTGATCCCATCGAGCATGCCAAAAAAAATTTGATGTAGTGGATTGCACCTGGGGCAGGAGGCCGAGCTCCTGCCTTTCCACATGCAACAATGGAAACTCCCCTCTCACCTGTGGGACGAGCGAAGCTGGAGGGGAGAGTCTCTAGATAAGGGCTATCTCCCTCTGATGTATCCTTTAGGCCCTAATTTCTCCTAATGCTAACAAATAAAATGAAAAAAGGGGGGGATGAAAAGGGAGAGAGAGATGCTGAAAATAGAACCTAAGCCTAAAAATGAAAAGGTGATACACCAAAAAAGTGATGACCCACCCAGCCTGAATATACACTTTTGCCCATACACTTCATCTAAAGTGGAAAGCTCTTTTGCAATAGTCATCTAGGGGTCTATGAAAATATAGGGAGGAAGAAACTACCAGAGGCATCCTTAGACACACTTATGGCAGCCTATTCATAGGCACCTATATTCGTCTTTTAGACACTTCTGGTAGACCTGTAGAAATGAGACTTCATAATGCACTGGACATGTTGTAATCAGTCTATGAAAAGCATGAAAGACAATGACTTAACATAAAAGAGGAAAATAGACATATACTTTAAAGTGGAGGTCCAGATAGAGGTAAAAATGCTAAATCTTGATTCATAGTAAAAATTGGTAGAGCTCTGCCTTACAAGCCTGAGAGATTTTTGGGTAGAGTTTTACCTTAATAATAAGAGAGTCCCCTTCTCAAAATGAGAATTTTACTATATATAGAAAGAGGAAGAGAACTTGTCATTTTTTGGGAAATATTTTGGTGCTCTTTTTGCAAGCTGGCCCATGTGCGCTCTGAGCCTTGGGAAGAGGGAGCCGTTTGATTGTTGGTTCCTACTTTGACTTTGGTGTTCCACATTAATGTGAAAAACATGGCCATGCCTCTTTTCTACAAATAGACTACTCTTTTTAAGGCATTTACATGGCTTGTCTACTTATAAATGCAAACTAGAAGAAAAATAGGCCATGTTGTTCGGTGACCATCTGGTAATAACTCACCTCCTCTTTGCCACTTGGATTGATTTGTCTCTTTTTCCACCTTGTCTTCTTCTTTTTTTGTCTCTTTTTGCTCCTTCAGCCCTCGAGGGTGATCTTCTAGTGGGTCACTATGTTCCTTGGGCTCTTTTCATAGTTGGCACTCAGGCAATTCAAAAGCAAATGGCTATTTCACCATCTTAAATTTGACGTCTATGCATCCATTGTCACTTTAAAAAACAATAACTAATCTGTCTTCTTGAATTTGATGGCTTTCAGGATGTCACCATCCTTAGTGAATTCCTTCGATCCTATTTTATGGGCTTTTTCTATGGGTTTTTTCCTCGTGGGCCTTTTCCATGGACAATTTTCCCACAGACAAAAGTCCACAAGAATTGTCTCAGTCCTTTGTCCTTTTCTTTGTGCTGGCGGCCTTCCTCTGAATTCCTCCAGACTTTTTGTCTGAAGGAATTCCTTCAAACAAAAGTCTAAAAGAATTCAAAGCCTTAAGTCTTTTCACATTTTTTTAAAATCCTTCAGCTGCCTTCGAAGTGCTCCCTACCCTCCACAAGGGATTTTGAACTCATAACTGCCCTCCACAAGGGCACTTACCCTTCGGCTTTAGGATGCTCCCTTGAACCAAGCCATTAAACCGACCGATTGAACCAAAAAATGGTTCAATGGTTCAACAGTTCAACACTACATGCCACTCTCTTATTGAACCAAGCCTTTGAACCATTTACTCGAACCAACCATTGAACCAATCCATTGAACCAGTTCAATATTTCAAACATTTGTTGAGCTGAGCCTTTGAACTGAGCGTTGAACCAAGCTCATTAAACCATCTGATGAGTTGAGTGATTGAACCATCTAGTTGAACTAGAGTGATTGAACCAAAGCATTGAACCAATGCGTTGAACCAAGCTGAAGCATTAAACCAACTAAATTGAACCAAGGCTAATTAACTTGAGCTATTGAACTTGACTATTGAACTTTGCGTTGAACTTGAGCAATGAACTTGCCGATTGAACCAAGGTGTTAAACCAAGGCATTGAACTGGTTCAATGGTTTAATGGTTCGATGATGCCAACCTTCCTTGTGAATTTATTCAGACAAGAGCCCAAAGAAGCCTTGTAAAACCCAGCACTCTCTAAACTAATTCTTCATGCACCAAAAGACTAACTTGTAGAGTCCGTAGAAAAACTTCTTTGCAAAATTTGTAGAAACTTCACCTACAAAGTCCATAGAAATAGACCTGCAAAGTCTGTAGAAATGGACAGATTCATGCAAAATCAAAAAATGAAATGGCCTAGCAAGGATAGAAGGGGACTGATTTTTTGGCCTGTTGGGCAAAAAATGGTCAACATTTGAGTAGCCTAACTATTTCTGCAAAACTAGAAATAAACTTTCTTACAAAGCTGATTTTACCAAAGAAAGATTTTCACTCTCTTTTTCTAGTTAGAACTTTTACTTTTAAAATTGCATTGATTCTATTAGGATATATGATCATACCTTATTGAGTGATCATGTGTCCTAGAAACTTACCTTTACTCATGTAAAATATGCTTTTCTTGGGGTTTAAGGAGATGTCATATCTTATACACCTTTCTAGAACTTGTTATAAATGCATCATATGATCTCCCCTATTCTTAGAAAACATGGTTAGATCATCCATGTAAATGATAATTCACATACCGATTAATCCATGGAAATCATGCTCCATCACTCTATATAAATTTATTCCCGTGTTGATGAGCTCAAATGGCATCCATTTGTAAGCAAATGTTCCCCACTTAGTTGTGAAGGCAGTCTTCATTCTATCATTTTTATTCACCAAGACCTAGTTGTAACTTGAGAATTTGTCCAATAATGACATAATTCTAGAGCCACTTACTAATAGTATTACTTCATCCAAATATGGCAAAGGATAATTATTTTTCTCGTAAGATCCGTTTAGGTTCCAAAAATCAACACAAAGTCTGATCTCTCCATTCTTATTTTAAACTAGTATAATATTGGCTACCCATGTTGAGTTAATTATAGGTAAAATTATCCTTATATCAAGAAACTTCTTTACTTCTTTGTAAATTAGTGGTTCCAACACTAGATTTATTGGTCTCTATCTCTACCTAAAAGGCTTATAGGCTTCATTTAATAGGATAGTATGAGTAATCACACTAGTGTTAATGATTTTGAGGTCATCATATAACCATGTAATAATGTATTTAAACTTGGTTAAGAGAGAAGTTGCCTTATTTAATTCTTCATCAGTTTAAACAAGACCAATGTTGACATTTTTTCCATTTCTAGGATCTCCCAAATCTACTTGCCTATAATCCTTCCCACTTACTTTGGGATGATTACCTTCAGTTCCTTGTTGTCTAAGTCAAACATTCTTTCCAATGAAATCATTCCTTTTGGAATTCAATTCTATTTAATATGTATAACTCTATCATCATTATCTTTTGTACCTTCCCTAGAATTCTCATTTTTCTCATCCATGATATGAGACTCAAATACGCTAGTATTGCATAGGTAGTTGATTATTTGTTGGTCATCATCAAAGACTTGGAAGTGATTGATGTTATGTATCATAGAGGGGCATGAGATGATATACATAGTGAATTCCTACATGTTCATGGCTTTTGGTGGTACCAAGTTAGTTTTTGTTGAAGCCAAAGCATTTACCAACTGATTTTGTTCCCTAGGTAGTGAAATAATATTGAATGAGTCAAAGTACTCAATTAAATCCCATGCTCTAACTTTATAATTTATTAGATAAGAAATATTGCATTGATATATGATTCTAATTTGATTAACCACTAAATTAGAATCACCATAAACTAATAGTTCTTTGACCTTATGTTTAATTGCAAATTGAAGTCCTAAAATGAGAGCTTCATATTCTACTAAATTATTAGTGTAAGAGAGATGTAACCAATAAGAAGCAAGATACTCTTTGCCTTTTGTATTTTTAAAGATAATTCCAATGCCTAAGCCTTATTTGGCTCATGTACCATCAAATTTCAATGTCCAATGGCCTTGGTCTTCTTTATTTACACCATCACTTGTAACAATGTTAGTAGTCTCTAAAGTATAGACACCCAAATCAATGGACTAATAGTTTACCTTCTGATTCTTTGCATTGTATTCTATAATTATATATTTCATCTTGGGTTCATGATCAATCTTGATGTGATTTGGGATCCCTCACCAAGGTATCTACATGTGATAATAATCTATGGACATGTATCCATTCAAGGATTTAGTCCAATCATGACTAAGTAATAACCCATAAGCTTCAGGTATGTCAACAACCTAAATGTAAATGAGCTATTGTATTCAAGGCTCTTGAGCTAGATGCATGTGAATATTCAATAATTCACCTATCACCTTTACTCTTGACTTGTATAACTACACTACCACCTTTTCATAATTGACTGGGTTCAACCTTACATTTTCAAAAATCCCTAAAGGCATAATATTGGTTAAGGCACCAGAATCAAGTAAGCAATTATGTAGGTGTTTTCCAAATATTATAATAGTTATCAAGAATAGTGGAACCTCATGCTTACTCTTTTACATCAAAAAATTGGCATGAGCTTGTTTAGCCTTGTTGGAGCTAGGCTTTTCATTCAAGGATTTCAACAAAAAATCACATTATTTAGTGATCTTTATGAACTCATGTAATGTTATATTCATCATGATTTTCTTCATGTATTCCACTATATTATATCCATATTTGATGTTGTGCAGGGGGTCTCAGTTGATGGTTGTCCCTCCTTACATTTAGGGTGTAGAGGCTTGTTGTTTGTCCTACTATCAGGAGGTGTGTCTATGTTATTAGGTGGAGAGGAAGTTTTCAAATGTGGGTTTTTACCTTTTCTTCTCAAGGCATAATTACTTCACTAGAACTATTGGAAAGCATGTACCTCTTTGATATTATCCTTGAGTTCATTCTCATCTTGGTTGGGAAAATAATAAGTCTCAATCATGAGGATCGATTCAAGTACTCTAGGGGAATTACTAGAGTTATTAGAGCTTTTAATGTTAATTTGATTATTATAATTCATATCAAATCTCTCCATTTGGCTTTGGATGGATTTAAATGTATGGTAGAACTTGACACAATCTAGTTCCCCATGTCTAGTAGTATTTTGTACTCTATACCAATTAGGCAAGGCCATCTCATAAATGTTGATCTTCGGTAATTTACTCAAATGAAATTCACCGTTATTTTTAGATCTATTGAAAGGTTTATTATACCTTCAAAAATTATAGTTTTTGTTGGAGCTCTCATTAGTATTTCCCATCTACTTCTTAAGATCTAAGAAATCATTGGAAAGCTTTTGAACAGTCCTTTAGATTGAGTCTAACTCTCCCTTTGGATGTTATAGGCTCTTTTTATAAGTGGTATCTTTGGCATTTATGCTATTTATGGGCACCATGGCTTGATTATTTTTGGGGTGTGCTTCAACACTTGCTTGGTTAAATAATCTAGGTTGTTGGTTAGGCATGACATGACTCAAAGGTAATTAGTTAAGCACTGGTAATTGGTTCAAAGTGAGCTAGTTTTGATTCATGTTAGGGATGATATTTAGAGTAAGAATGGTTGAATAAAATTTTATAATAGTAAAGGATAAATTTCCTTGTAGGTGAATTTTCTCATCAATAAGTATATCCTTGGCATAGGCTAAAGGAAATGTGTCAATACCCATGGATCTCCTTAGAAAAATGCATGTCATAGGATCAAAGGCATTTTTGTATATTTCTAAGGCTAACTCATCTACAAGATTATATGGTGGGGATGTCAAGGTGTGCATTTTTTAGAACTTAGCATTAAATATCCTTATTAATTCCTTTGGGTCTCTCTTCAAGGTGGTAAATTATTGGTACATGATTTCCAAGCTAACTACCCTACTAAACTATGCAATGAAGGTGTCATTAAATTGATTCCATCCCATGATGTAATTTTTGGTTAAGGAACCAATCATATGTATAATCTCAAAATGTGAAAGGAAAGAGGAGATAGTCCACATCCTCATGAATGACATTAAGCAACCTCAAAGATACTTTGAAAGACTTGATATGTGATTTGTTATTTTTGGGAATAATGGAATTTTATTCCTATTTAATAAATAAGTCTAAGTAGGATAAATTAGTAAATAATATTCCTAATTAAAGCTACTAATTTATGAAATCAGATTGAAATTAGAACTTTTCTAAAAAATAGTAGAAAGAGAGAAAATTAAACTTAGCTTATTCTGGATTGTTTTGACTGAGACAAGGTTTAGAAATTTATGTATGGGACTAAGACACTATCACAAATAAGATCCTAGACTTCATTTTTTGATTAGATAGGATTGTTATAACTAGACACCTTGGGCTTTGGTGTTATAATCCTTCTCTAAAACTATTGTCTTAAGGATTTAAGTTTTTTGGGTTTTGTTTTTCTACTCAGTGTGAGCCTATATACCAATTTTTAGGTCCTCACTATCAATAGAGATCATTGTAGAGTTGATTATTTGTGTGCTTATATCTTCTATGCAATTTAAATTAACTTTGGAAAATAAGGAAAAGGGGTTAGTGTGTGTAAGATGTACTAGACATGCTTCACACAGCATGTGTGGGCATGCTCCCTACATACCAATACTCCAAAGAGGTTCCAATCCATATGTAGTTCTCCCTTTGAGAGTTCTTGGTGCAATGGAAAATGAAATGCAAGAAATGCTAAAATTGAGTATGCTTGAGATAACTAGGGATTTGTGTAAGTACTTAAATTATCTTGAAAGTGTATAGGTTGGTTGTATGTAGAGAATAGGGAAGATTTCTTGAGTGGTCTTGTTTATTCTTGCTTACTTGAATGATATTTGTCAACCCTCTCCAAATGATCTTTTAATGGGCTTATATATGGATCTATTGGTCATGGGTTAGATGAAAATGGACTAGGATGACATAATAAATAAGAGGAATAAGGGAAAAATGGTAACTTGGGCTCAAAATGTGATTGGATAGGAGCATTGAAAAGGGGACAACCTAGGGTCTAATGTTATAGTCTAACTTTGACACTATTGTCCTAAGTAGATGGGACTTGGAGGGATAGATTAGTCATGAAGAGAGGGTCATGGCTCAGCTAGGGTCAAGTATATAAGGCCATGAATGATTAGGAATTAGTGAAAGTAATTTTAAGAGGGTCATAAAATCAAGCAAGAGGGACCTAAGGGTTGGGTGTCATTAGCCATGCTCAAGTTATCAATTTTTGTATTTTATATGACTACATTCCCCCCCTATTATTCTAGTGATATAGTAAATTAAAATACTAGGATAAAGTAAAATAGAAAGCGTACCTAAAATTAATTGTAAAGGTGAAGCCCATGAAGCTTGTGTGATGCTAAGTAATGTTGGATTGCATAGAGAACACGTTATGTAAGTGTGAATCTATGAAAGGGAAATAAAGAGTAGATTGGTTCTTATTATATGCAATATAAAACAAGAACATAAAAATATGAATAAGAGAGAAGAAGAGAAATGAATTAATATAACTCATTGGGTACGTGAACCAATACAAAACCTGTTATGATACTAAGTAAGGTTGAGTAATGTTCAATGCGTTGGATGATGTTGTACCATAAGTTATATTACAAATGGAGTTGAGTGCTCAATTCCCTAAAAAGTGGATCAAGAATACAAAGACTATCCCTTTATCTCCATCATCACCTACTAAATGAAGTTAGATGATCATGCATGTGATAATTAATGTCTGGACTATGTCCAATCCCTTCAAATAGGTGGCTCAATAATGCAAAGGCTGGCCCTTTAGATCCATCATTGCCCCATGAAGTGAAGATATAAACTGATACCAATATGAATAAGTATGTTGTATGATATGGCTCCTAAATCTCTTGAATGTTATGTAAATTTGACAATGTGGCTTGAATATCCAAATATGTGCTATAAACTAGGAATGTTGGCCAACTTGGAAAAGATGGAGATTAGGCTTGTATGAAAGCCACTCCAAAACTAAACAAAATAGCTTATGTGAAAGCCACTAAAGAAATCAAGAATGTAGAGGTTAGGCTTGTATGAAAGCCTTTCCAAAATGATTTCAACCACCTATAGATGTAATAAGGCATAAAACTATTGAGAATGCCTCGATAATGCTAAAAATTGAAAGAAAAGAAGCAAAAGTGCTATACAATCTACCCCTAATCAATGGTCTTTGAAACATGGATTTTGATCTAGAAGTTATACCAACTATCGTATCTAACAATAGAAGTGAGGACCAATCATGTCACACATGATTCCCCCTATGTTTAGATTCTCTAAGAAAATTATACTAAAAATTATTGATTTGAACTGGTCTGATTATGCAAAACTATAGCTAAACCTACCTTTCTACTTGCTTCTAGAAAACTAGGTTTTTTTATTGTTTGGATAAGAGCATTGAAAATGAACACCCTAGTGTTCAATGTTTTAGTTTAGCCTTGGTGCTATTGTCCTAGGCTAAAATTAATCACTGATCTAAAATCTTGAGTATTTACTTGGTCTATTTTGAGTGGTTTGATGATTGGTTATTATTCTGGTTGTTTTAAAACTATATTTTTTTATTGATAGGAGCTCTAATATCTATATCAAAACCCATATTTTTTACTCTTTTAAGGGTAGGAATAGGTACCCTACAATGACTACCCTTAGAATAAGCCTTGTAACTATGTTAAGCTAAAAATATACATGATATAGCAATGATAATCAACAAGATATCTCCAGATATAGCATGCTTTGATTTGAGAGATTATTATATCAATAGGGGTATGCCTATATAAATGTAATAATGTAATAACATTTGTAATGTACTAAAATGTAATTGAAAGTGTTAGTTGTTAGTTTTATTGGTTATGAGTTAGAGGGATGGAGCATGATGTCCATTATGGCATCCAAGAGAATAGAAAAATGCATGATAAGGATCATGTCATTACAATAATCAAATATGTAATCAATCAATCAAGCACTCAAATTAAGAAGAAAGAATCATACAAGGGTGGCCAAGGGGCCATGCAAATAAGGGACATAACCACATGTCACTCAAACTAGAAAATAATCATACAAGGCATGTTCAAATGTCACACACATATAGTTGAAACAAGAAAGTTGGTGTGGAAGCCACAATCACATAAAGGAGTATAGGAAAAGGACATCTACAAATGTGCTAAGGCACACACATGAATGGAAGAGGACATTGGAAATTTTACTAAGGCACATATAAGAGATAAGCAAGAACTGGAAATGTAATCCAATAAGCTATGTTATGCAAGAAGAGAAAGCATGTAATAACTAGAAAGATAAAATCACATCTAACTAATAAAATCAAGAGTAAAAGTATATAAGACATGTTTAGTACAAGACTAGTTATATGTGAAGAGATACACAAGTGTTAGATACTAGTGAAATGTTGATATAGTAATATGTGTAATACAGTAAGTAATGTACATCAGTATGATAACTTGGAGCGTGTAGTGTAGGAATGACATAACCTGGATGGTGTAGTCATGTATAAGATTCCCTTAGTGGGTATGTATATCAAATTATGTCTCAAATGTAGATTTAGGACGTCTAATCAATGGGTGGAGTGAAATAATTAAGTATTTGGATGTCACTACACACACTCAAGAAAGATCGAGTGAATCATGGTAATGTAGATAAATCAGCATACAATAGCATGAAATAGAAAATGTAAGTCTTATCATGATATTAGCAATGTAAAACATGGATGATGCATACAATCAGAATGCTTTTGTTATTTTGGCATATTTGAATGTTTTTGGATTTTGAAATATTTGAGTTATGTATAATCAAGTAGAAGAAACTATGTATAATCAATGATGAGGATAAATTATACTAATTGATGAGTCTCATGCAAGACTCCATATCATGGTGTTCTATATCAAGGAGTGGAATCAAACATGATCATGAAGCATGATGAAAATGCTAAGACTATGGCTCTAAAAGTTGTATATGTTATAAATGTTTTGTAATATTTAAAGTAGAAACTAACCATGGGGTCCCTCTATAACTATGAAAATTGGATATAGCTATAGGGATCTTAAGGACCCATCTGGAAGTAGGATAAGCTCTCTGAACATGTGCTCTATGTGTAGATGCATGAGATCTCAATGAAACTACTCTAGGTGTGAATACTATAGGTAGAACCTATCTAGAATCCTAAAGTTATGGAGGTGTATGAACCCTCTGTACTAGTGATGGATGCCTCAACTATGTCTAAATTAGAAGTGGAAGAGGAATTGAAACTATAGGAGAATTTGAATGGTGGCAAGACTGAAACTAGTGGCAAAACTAAAAATGGTCATTACAAATCAGTAGATGGCTCTAAAGTAGGGAGTGCTAACTTATATGAAATTCTAACAACTATAGCAACTTGATTAATGTGAATTAATTTCATGCATCTATGAAATATATAAGGTATTACTCTAATTTTTTGAATCTATGGTCGATGAAGTAACATATCAAAAACTCCTACACTAGGAACTACAGTGAATGGTGTAGCCATATGTGTAGGACCAACCTATAGTGGAAGTAATATCTCACCCAATGAACTCTATATATGCCCATTGAAACCACTGATAACTATGTTTGTCAAAGTGATATCCTATTATGATAACCCAAATGTTTTATTAGTGTCAAGGTGCACATGTTAAGATTGGAACCATTATTAATAAGCACACTGGGAATAGGTTAATTATGAATGTGAGCTCTAATCAAGAGTGCATGATAATCTAAATCATCCTCAATGATCTCCTACTCTGAGAAGGAGATAGAAGGTCTAGTTAGAACTCTAGAATTATATACACTGATCATGTTACTTAAAGGATATAACTCAACTAAAGGTGCCCTATATTTATCTGGAGGTGGATGTGCATGATATGCATGATGAACCCCTAATGTGTCCCCTATATCCTATTCTGAATGTTTTGAAAATGGATCTAAGAAGATTTTCAATGCTTTATCCTATGTTTTCTTTATTGGTGGAGGCTCAACTAAAATGCCAAGATCAATAGCATTTTAGTCTATTAAGTCTTGTATCTTGTGCTTTAAATTGATGCATATATTTTTCATATGTCCTGGTGCCCTGTGGTAGTCACAAAATGCCTATTGATCATATCCCTTTGGAAGAGGCTTTATTGGATCAACTTCTTAAATAGGAGGGAGAGATATGATATTACAATCCAAAAGCTATTCTAAAACCTTGGCTAGAGAAATTAGAAGATGTGAAAAAGTACATTGAGGTGGTGCTGATAAAACTATTCATTGAGGAGGCTCTAAAGCCACATCAATTGTAGGCTAATTCTACCCTTAAGTGTCATTAAACTTGACCTTATATGGGACTTTGTTTTTAGTCTTATTAGTTGTGTTTGATGTATTAGTGTACTTTATTTTTCCCATTAAAATTAATTTGACTTCTATTTCCTTTAATGTGTGACACAATTCAATGAAGGAAGAGAATCTTTTGAACATAATTGATTCATGATGTCTTGGTAGAATATTTTTTTTTGAAAATTTCATGTAACTCCTGATCTATCATGGGTCTAGTCATCTTAGCCAAGATGGTATTATACAAAATAAAATAGTCTATGAGATGCTCATTTGGTCATTGTTTCTATTGATAAATTTGAGCATATGAAACCTTATAACCAATGTTGATATTGAAGTGTGCTAGGAACATGTTAGCTAAAGGATTGAATACATTGACTGACTAATTTTGTAGACTATAGAAACATTTTAAATCATAATCCTTTAGACTCCATGGAAATAACGTGGTAAGTATCTAGTCATTTGGTACATAATCCAAGCATGATGTATGAAAATCTCTCAAATGTGTCTCTGGATCACCCTTGCCATCATAAAGAGTAAGCTTGGGTTGAACAAAACCTTGTGGTAATGGTGTAGAAGCAATGTGATGTGCCAATGGTTTATGTAGAAGAGCAAAATAATCCAAAGCTTACATAGGTCTAGTGGCACCTTGCTCAAGATGTAACACCTTAGATTGAAGAGATCTTATCTCTTTCACAAGGGCTATCACATCAAGAAATAGGGATGTACTAGTTGTAACTGGTGGCATAGAGGTAGGTTGGGCTACTATAGGGGGTTGTTGAGACATAGTTACCCTTGTAGTGTCATTTGAAATTGGTTTCTCTATGATTTGAGAAGATTGACCATTGTTCACTTTTTGTTGTTCCTCTTATAGAATTCTAAGCATGTCATCGTACATATCAGGGTGTTTGGTTAAAATCTCTTCAAGTCATTTTTTATCAGTTTCATCAAAACCAATATATTGGGCCATTGTTAAAGTAAAGAAACAATTTGAAAATTTTTTGAATGTTTTGCAATAAGTTATAATAGGAAAAGTGCTAAAAATGAAAAGTACTAAATATAGGAAATGCAAAGTCCTCAAAATAGTGAATTGGAAATTGTAAAAAAAGGATATGGAGCTCGCAAACATGTAAGGTGAGAACTCAAGAAGAAAAAAAGGAGCTAGTACATTCTACTAGGGATTTTTCAAAAATATTTTTACAAAATACTATGAATTTTTTAAATTGAAAATGAATTTATGATTTAAGTATTCAAGAAAAAATTCAAAATTTAATGGGAAAGTGTTTGATTTAATTGGACCTAGTAGATGTAACTAGGGTTTGAGGAAAATTTTTTTTTTGAGATTACTATAATTTTTTGAGATTTTAATTGATTTTTTTATTTTTAATATGCAACTAAAAATTCATTAAATGATTGGAAAATTACTAGAAAGTTACTGGGAGATAGTTGATGCAACTAGGGTTTGAAATAAAATTATTTTTGAAATTACTATTGAATTTGAAATTTTGAATTAAATTCTTAGTTTAATATTTATGAAAAAAATTAGAAATTAATGGGAAAAATTAGCTGGGAATTTACCCTAGGGTTTTTATATAAAATTCAAAGCAAGTCAAGTTCACCAAATGATTTATTATTTTTGGGAATAATGGAGTTTTATTCTTATTTAATAAATAAGTCTGAGTAGGATAAACTAGTAAATAATATTCCTAATTAAAGCTATTGATTTGTGAAATTAGATTGTAATTAAACCTTTTCTAAAAATAGTAGTAGGAGAGAGAAAATTAAACTTAGCTTATTTTAGACTATTCCAACTGAGACAAGGTCTAAAAACTTTTGTGCCAAACTGGGACACTATCACAAACATGACCTTAGACTTCATTTTTTGATTAGATAGGAGCATTGGAACCGGACACCCAGGGCTCTAGTGTTAGAGTCCTTCTCCAGCATTGTTGTCTTGAGGATTTAATCTTTTTGGGTTTTGTTTTCTTGCTTAATGTGATCATGTGTGCCAATTTTTAGGTCCTCACTATCAATAGAGCTCCCTATAGAGCTAATTATTCATGTGATTTTATATTTTGTGTAATTTAAAGAAACTTTGGAAAATAGGGAAAAGGGGTTAGTGTGTGTAAGATGTACTAGACGTGCTTCACACTCCATGTGTGGGCATGATACCTACATACTAATACTCCAAAGAGGGATCAAGCCACATGTAGTTCTCCCTTTAATAGTTCTTGGTACAATGGCAAATGAAATGAAATAAATGCTAAACTTGATTATGCTTGAGTTGACTAGGGACTGGTGTAAGGACTTGAATTGACTTGAAAGTGTATAGGTTGGTTGTATGTAGAGAATAGGTAAGATTGCTTGAATGGTCTTGCTTGTATTCTTGCTTGCTTGAATGATATTTGTTAACCCTCTCCAAATGATCTTTGAATGGGCTTATGTATGGATCTATTGGTCATACGTTAGATGAAACTAGACTAGGTCGACATAATGAACAAGAGGAATCAAAAAAAAATAGTAACCTAAGCTCAAAATGTGATTGGATAAGAGTACTAAAAATTGAACACCCTAGGGTCTAGCGCTATAGTCCAACTTTAGCGCTATTATCTTGAGTAGATGGAACCTAGGGAGATGGATTAGTCATGAAGAGAGGGTCCTAGTTTAGCTAGGGTTAAGTCCAGAAATACATAGATGATTGGGAATCAATGAAATTAAGTGTAAGAGGGTCATGAAAGTAAACAAGAGGGACCTAAGGGTTGGGTGTCATTAGCCATGCTCAAGTTACTATTTTTTGCATTTTATATGACTAAAATATGTTCCTCAACCATCACCCTACCAGTGGGGGTAAAGAGAGGTAGATACTTCTCTATATTTCTAGGCAAATCATGCATAACTCTAGGGATGTTGATGAGTGAACCAATCAGCCATGCCTTGATTGGCACGAGGGGTTAAAAATTCTAGTTTGACAAAGATTTGGGTTGAGTCCTAGACCTTCTACATATACCTTTGTCTACTCTCACTTTATTATGGGTTTTTAGAGATTTTAAATGTATTTTAGGCTTAGATCAGGCTTTGGTTCAAATCCTAGGTAACTCTAGGATGTGAAACAGGTGTTAAGAGAAAAGAAACTACAAAGATAGCCTCTGTAATTGCCAAATTTCATAAATATTAGCCCACTCAACGCATAAAAGATTATATCAAGTATATTTACCTTGATATTTGAAGATCAAAGCTCAAAAACTTTAAATTTCTCAAAACATGCATAAATGTTTGTCATCTTTACATTTAAAACCTATAAAAATTGGCGTTAAACTAACATTTTAGAGAAAATCCATGTCTATTCATCAATCAAAGAGTGTTAGAGTGATTTAAAATGCCTTAATGGATAAAATCATGTGAATATTCAATTAAATCCAAATGAAATAGAATAATTAAGATCTTAAATGCTTAGATCCAGTATGAGTAACATCTTAGAGAATGATCTTTGCACAAATATCTAGATTCTTTAGTCGATTTATACCAAACTTTGCAAATATGATCAAAATAACCTATAATATATGTAAATAATAGGGTATTTCACCTATATTTTTATGAATTTATGTAAATACCTAGATTATTTTACCAAATTTATATAAATGAACACTGATTTTGATGAAATCTTTAAAAAAACATAAAGATTTATGTAAAGAATGTAACTCCTTAGTGTTATTTAATGATATTCATGTATTTTGAATCAATTAAACAAGTGTATAATGAAGCACATTAAAATTCAACAAAATGTATGAGAATAGATGCACATGCCCTCCTTCTAGTGCCAGAGATTTCCCTCCTTATTGATTCACTTGTAGTGCTCACTGTATCTCTAAGGAACAAAGGGGAAAGCAAAAACTCAATTTAAAGTCCTAGAATGACTTGGGGCTTGATATTTTTGTAAAAATATTATTGGGAATAGTGAAAATGGCAAATATGTGAACATCACATTGAAGTTTTCAAGTATATCTTGCTAGAGGGACAATAGACGTATATGCAGTGACATAATTTTTGGCTAATCTTTGTGAATTATATTAATGTTTTCCAATTAACACCCAAATATAAATAAAAAATGGGTATATACAACATGATCTAAATTATGGTGATTTTTATGTGGATACGAGAGAGAGTAGGGTAGTGTTTATGTCTATTTCTTTGATTTTTTCCTAGTTTTGAAAAGAAAGAAAGTAGTTAAGAGGGTATGTAGAAAAACCTATTAAGAGATGAGTACACTAAATTCTAGATTTTGTGAGAGATTTTATTTGGCTTGATAGGATGACCTGAAATAATAAATCACTATCACACACTTGTTTATTAGACAAGTAGATGGGTGAATTGCCTAGCATGAGCTAGATCCTAAAAGAGAAAGCTTCCTAGGAGGCTATCAATCCACCTACTTTAAACACTTGATTTTTTGAGTAAAAAATAAAAGATTTAAATAAAATAACATAAAACTAAAATTAAATACAAGAATATTATATAAAATAACCAAGTTTATCACAATAAAATTAAATACTTTGCTTAGAAGATGACTAAGCTAAATCAACTGGTGCTGAAAATTAGTTAAGGCAAAATGGTAGTTCTTGGTTTGGTAACTTGATGATAAAGGTCAAAAGGATTTTTTATTTGGGTTGGGAAAATTATTAAGGCTTAAAATAGATAAAGTGATAAATGGGTAAATGGTTCAAAGGAGTAGAGATGTCAAAATCATAAAAATGGGTAAAGATGGCAAAGAGGAAAAAGGGGTAAAAAGGGGCAAATGGAACAAAGGAGAAAATGGGGTAAAAGGGGGGAAAGAGGTAAAGATGAAAAACGAGTAAAAGGGATAACAAAGAAGAGGTTAAGAGGCCTTTTTTCTAAGTTCCCCATGCATTTTTTCATCATCCTCCATGAATGAGGACAAAAACACATGTTGAATGATGTCCCCATGGGGAAAAATTCACCACATTTCAAAGGAGGGGCCCTTTGGTGTTTTATGATATCATGAGGTACCATGGAGGCAGGTCATAGGTGGGGTATGATGTCTCACCTCAATCCACCTCAATTATAAGCCATGGTACCTTCCATATCACCTTTCATGTCACTTGGCCATGTCACATGGCATGTCACTTGTTGTGTCATCATGAATAGTGATATTGGGTCCCACAGTGAATAGTAATATGTGAATAGGAGAATATTGATTTGGTTAGGTTAATATGGGTTGGTTAAGGGGTAAGAAGGTTTTATAGGGTCTTTAGGGGGTCTCAAGGCATTTAATCATTGAAAACTATAAGTGTGTAGTTTTTTAGTGTCTACAGGTAGGGCATAAAAGAAGTTGTGCTTAATACAAAAGAAGGTACTAAATCTGCTAGATTCAAAAGGTAAAAGACATGAAATTAGAATAAATCATCCCTACCATAATTCTCAAATCTAAATAAATGCATTTAAAGCTTCTAAAGAAGATAAATTCATTTATCTAAAAGCATACATTCCATAAAGATAACTCACTTGCAGTAAATTACATGACACATCTAGAAGCAAAATGAGAGAAAATAGAGCAAGTATACTACTAAATTAGTCAGCCTAGTGTTAAGCTTAGACTAAAAAATGCATATATGAATTGAAATTTCTAATATTAAATTGTATAAGAGGAATTGTCAAACATATATAGCATGACAATTCAAATGCAACAAAACCACACAAAAACACTACAGATAGACTCTCAAATTCTTTGGCTCTCTCTATTAAATTTTGTAACGAGTTTTTTTAATTAAAAATGAGGGTGAAACACCTATTTATAGGCTCAAAATCCCCAAAATATGTTTTAGTGGGCCCGCAAATGGTACCAAATATATCCAAGTGGATTAAGCCACCACATTACAATGAAATATTCTACATTTGAAAATATAGAAAGATTATAAATATTCCTAAGGAGTTGGAGGTTGTTACTAGCCAAATTGATGCCATTGTTGTTTCTTTTGATTCTTCTCTTTCTCTTCCTAGGTCTATATTGTAGCACATGCTTGATAATCTTTATCTATTTGGGCAAAATCTAGGATCATGGGCCTAAATAAATCCAAAATGTCCTAGATTATCCTATCATGCTCTATGAGTATGGGCCTTACTTCCTCCTCAATTTCCTTCACCTTCTATAGTATCTAATTAGAAAATTCTAAAATATTAATTACATCTATATTTGTTTTGGCATTAGCCACATCCTACTGGAAACATGTAAAAAATAACTTCATCTTTGCTTTGAATTCTTACTCATCCATGAAGGAGACATCGAGTTTGGTCACTTTGGTGATCATGGCATCCTTCAACAAGTGAGCAATTTTGAACTCAATTTTCTCAAAGGATGTGTTATCATCTTTAAGTTTATTGAACCAAGTCTTCAAAATTATCCTCCTATTTATGAGGATAGTTTGTGCAAGTACTATGTCTTTAAGAGGTAGCACCTTTAGGTCAAAAAACTTGTTACTCCTTGCTACTCTTGCCAAGTTTGCTAACTTAGTATCATTGTGGATAATAATTTGGTCAAGATTTTTGATCACCTTAGCCTACTAGATTCCATATGCTTGTCTCTTATTCATGACCTTGTAGAGGTTGAATACATTAATCACAACATTGATTATTAAAATCAATGTAACTTCTGGTATAGTAGGCAATGTTTATTCCTTCAGCCTCTTTATTTCTTACCGCATTCCCTATATAATGATAATAGTTGATTCAGCATGTGCCTCCACTAAGGATATAGGATCCTTCTCATAATCTTGCACTTCTCTAGGGGAATCCTTCCTATTCTTAGTTAGAGTGAAGAGAGGCTCTTCACTTTCATAGATCACAACCAAACCTGATTATGGTTGTTCCACCTATTTTCTTATTAATTTATTCATTATCTTAGTGGATGCATTGAATCTCATCCTAATATGAGGTGCCAATGAGGCCACCTGAGTTCTCCCCTACCTTATTATTTGTATCATATCTCTCACCCAATTTGCATTGGCTTTTTGATTAGGAAGTGGTTACAATGGGAGTGTTTGGGAGGAAAATAAAGCTAAGGATGAAGTAATGATATACAATTGAGTAGGGTCTAATTATCCTAATGGATCAAATAATATCTTGGTCAGGCCCATGTCTATAATAAATGAGGGAAATGTTTGGGGACTAATCATTTTTTTTACTAGGGTAAGGTGATGTGACTTATGCCAAGTTAAAAATGGTGGAATGGGCCTTAATGGCTTGGTGGATACAATAGAGCCAAGGGTGAAGTATTATTTTAAGTGGTAGTTTATTTCTTGTATAATTCTTAAAGACCTCTTCATCATTCAGTGCATCAAGGTAAATCTAGTCATATACCTTTTCTTGATGCTTATACTCTAAAGCTACATCCTTTTTGAACTTGGAGAGGTGTGTAGAGATGACTTGATTAGGGTCCCATATCCTATATACATCCTTGGGTAGGAGATAATAATATATATTATTGGTTAATACTATCATGTCTTTCCATTGCTTCATCTTGCCTCTTCCTAAATGGTAAGGAGCCTTGTGTGGGGGAGTCTTTTTCTTGTTGTTAAAGAGACTGTCAACTCTATGGACTATTTTGTAGGCTATTTCCTCTTTTTCCAACTTCAAAGGTACATACCTCAATAGCCTAAGGGGGGCTACCATGATCCCTTATATCTAAATGGCTAAGCAATTAGGTTAGAGCTAGTATCTACCTATACTCCTTAGCACTTTTCTAACCTCTGATGGGATCCTCTACATAGGACATTCTATAATTGATCTATAAACAATAAGATAAAAATCATTGGTGATTATCTTGATATGGTGCTAGAAGTGGTAGATATGCATCATAGAGTAGGTTTGGGGTACCACTTCATTTCACCTAAGAGTTCATGTATTTTACCCTAATTATGTGGTTGCATAAATAACATCTAATAGGTAGCTCATCATATAAAATGGATCTCCATTCCTACATGTGTATTTTATGGATATGAAAAACTTATTTCTAATTATATCCCCAAGTGAGGGGATCATCTTATCCTCCAAAATTATTTATAATACTAGGATGGCCCTTATGTCTACATATCTAATATGGGAATTACTGAATACTCTATTCAACAAGGTAAAGCTAATCCTAGCCCCCTTTCAAAATATATGGATGGGTATATTCCCCTAATCATCCATGATGATTAATTTAGTTGGATTCATCATCCATGAGGCCAAGATAGTTTCTATCTTATGCACCTTATACCAACCCTTAGTGATGCTTTGGTTGTAGTCCAACTGAGGTAAGGGTAGGTCATAGTATTTCTTGAAACTAGACCTGATGATAAAGGTGATTAGGAGTCCCTATTTCATGGATTTAAGAAATCCATCTTCACATCTCATATTATCAAAGATGACATAGACTAGGTCATTACAAGGCATGACCTATGTTTTTTTTGTGGCCTTATGTAGGATAACATATTTCATTACCAGGATGTCTGAGGTAAGTTGGATAATGTGGGTCATAGTTTCTGAATCATCAAGATCCTTAGTTCCCTCAATGTTGTGATAGACACTACTATAGTTCCTATCCCATAAATATATGGCTTTAGGAATAAACTTTGTATCCCTAAAAATGATTGAATTGCAAAACTAAAATAAGAAATCATCATTTCTATAGGCAATGCCCTTACCAAAGGTGGAGGGTCCTATTCAAGTCATTTTTTTAGTGTCTTGAGTAGCATTTGAATTTATCTTGTAATTTTTTACAACTTCATAACTCCAATAATGGTGATCCAGGCACAGTTCATGAATGGTTCAAGCTTGGTTAGCTTGGAATATAAAGAGTGAAGAGGGCCAATACTTAGGGCTTTAAATGAGAATGTGAATAGTAAAATCCAAGTCAAGTAGCCTTTGAAGATTACCCTGATTAATATAATGTTGATGATAATCTCAGTTCATCTAGTATTAATGGTGATCTCATCACCTTTGTATTCAAATATTAGCACTAATTTTCCTTTGATTCACCATCAATTTTGGATTTGGAGCTAAATATTTCCACCTCTTGACATATGACATGTTATATCAGTTCCAACTAGGTGCTTGTGGGGCCCAAAATGACTAAGTCACATAGCTGGTTCAAATTTGGTCATGTGTCATTCCCTGATTAGTCTTGGGGTCTCAAGATATGGCTCTATGTGATAAATCATTTGCTTAGTTCCATGTGGCATATTTTGATTCATGATGAGATCTAGGATAGGGCCCTCTAATTTGGTTAGCTATGTGAGTACCACTTGTCATTTTTACAAGCAATTGAGACCCTAATTAGATAGTTTTCACTTCTTAATTAGTTTCAGCTATTTTTGATGATTTTATATTAAATGTGTGGATTGAAAGGAGCCATGTGTCATTCTTATGGTAAATCTAACAAATCTCTAGATGAGGCTTCATGAGTATGACAAGTGTCATAATTGTTCAAACCTAGGGGGACACGCATCATTCTCATGAGTGATCTGATGGACCTTAGATGGGAGTAACATGGGCATGACAATTATCATCATCACATGGGTCCAAGAGATACATGTGTCATTCTTGAAAGCTATTATTTATCTCTCTATCACTTGTCATTCTTGAAAAGGACTCGAACAGTTGGACACCATCAATGTTTGGATTAGACCGTCTTAGATATTCAACATGTCAATTTCAAGGAAGCATATGGAAACATCTCATAAACCTGGTAGGGACATGCTTCACTTTTTAAAAAGTCTCATGAGATTTGGATCTGATGTGACATGATGTTGACACTCATCAATTTTAGATGAGTATGAAGGAGACATGCATCACTTTGAAAGGTTACTTAGGTTATACTTGGGAAACATGGAATCATCTCATGAGCTGTTGGATGCAATTGAATGCATGGCCACTTGGATTTGAAGGGGCTTTCCCATGGGATCTACGATTTTGACATGTATCCTATGGATTTGAATTCTAATGGCTAGTTCATTTATGATCTCTCAAGATCATGCCACATGGTATATTTTATAACCAATAGATTTTCTCCAAGTGTCATAAATGAAACACCTTTCCTTCAAATAATGGCATGGGTTGAAGTTATGATAGCAAAGATTTATGTCTCAAATTAACATCACGGTGACATGTGGCATGTTGCAGAATGAGTATTCCTTTAAAAGCCTATCTATAATTTGATGTCATGTGAGGCATCATAAATTGCTACATTTAATTTGACATCCTACAAAGTCATTCAAAGAGCCAAGTTAGACATTGAAGACATTCAATCACCCGTCATAAGCAAATTAAGAAAAAAATAAATTGAGGCTTGTAAATAAATTATTTAAACAAAGTGAAGGGTTAGTGTAGTAAGGTCATATGACACTTATTGAGTTCATGCCTTCTTGAGGACATGATAGAACATTTTGGTGAATCTTGATTGCACATTTGGATAAATTCATGGTTATTTATTTATTTAAATTTTAGAGAAAACTTGAAGAAACTTGAAAGAATTTGATTATTTATAAATTCTAGTTAGTATTTCAAGATGAATATTGAAATAGGAATTGTTGAGAAGTATTAAATCAGATTTTATATGAAACCAAGTGACTTATCAAACTTGACACTTAGGCATTTTTGAAAATCTAATTAGGATGGTCCCCATTCTATGAATAGGGGGAAATTTGAGCATCAACAAGGTCTAACATACTAAATGAGTATTCACAAGGTCATATTTTCCAAGTTAAAATCTAGGTTATTATTGTACTTTATTTACACATTACATCATTCACACATAATCCAACACATAATGGATAACTACATGAGTCTGAGGCCCTCTTATGAAGTATTGGTTATGTAGGCAACACCTTTGATAATAGGTTCATTTTAGGTTAGCTTAACACTATGTGCTCACTAACCCATTTTCCCCCAAGATCACATTAAAGATTCAAAGCTAGGGTTTTGCCATTTCACTAGGAGTGATAATCCATGACCTAGATCTAAATACACTAGAGAAAGGCAAATCCAAACTTAGAAGCATCCAAGTGGTCACATATTGTTTGAACACATATTCCATAGAGGCAACTAGCATCAAACCCAGACACAAGTGTCGACATAATTATCCGAGGCTAATACAAATGTCTAGAGAGATAGAGGCACAAGATCCATAATCTAATGAATGGTCCAAAATTATCTTTCAACCTAATTTATTCTTATATAATATCAAACATTATATTAGCATCATAAATAACTATGTACTTTATTTTATGTCATTTGTATATCTATCATATTTGTACTTTCCATTAATAGCCTATCTTAGTATAATAAATTTAGCATATGGTACATATGAGTTTAGAACATTAATTGGCCTACTGTAGATCTGATATTTACCCTTGTTCCCTACCATTTATATATTCTTAACCCTTTATATCCAATTAGGATAACTTGTTATCCAAATTAGGGTTAAACATTTGGTGAACTTGATCTTTAAACATCATTATTGCACAAGCATTATCTTATAGATGTGTATCTCCTACCTTTTCCTAATATTTGTGTTATTTCTATCTTTTAACATGGATGACATTTATTTATTTGATTATTATGAGTATGAAACCCTTAAACAATCTTTCCAAGTTGGGATTAAAATTCATTACTCTTGTACTCCTCTAAGTGATAAGGTAAACAATATAAAATCCTTAAATGGTGGTATTACTATCCCTCTAATCAAGTCCATGCTCCCATCCTTTTAAATACATGATGTGATCCATCCCAAGGAGGATCCAAATCATACACCCTTGCCTTCTATACCAAAATTGATCCCCCATGGAGATAAGGCACCTTCATTTGATCATGATAATTTATGTCAACTCCATAAGTAAATCATGCAGGATTTGAAAATCATTAATAAAGTGGGTATTCCTTTAGGTTCATTGATCAAAACTCCTATTCCTACATTTCCAAACATTATTACCCTTATTAAGGGTGATAGTTCTTCTTTGCCTTCATTTGATATTGATTTTTTTCAAAAGGTTAACCAAGAAACTATGGCATCTTTACCAAGTCATATTAATCCATCAATAAAAAGGAGCATCATACACCTATAGAACATTACAAACTTAAGATTACAAAACTTTTGAATATGACAATGGTGGATACATCACATTCTTTAGATACTTCAAATTCCTCAAGTAAAATATTATATAATCTTGGCCTTCGATATTTGTTCAAATATGGGTATCAATGATAAGGATTGGGAAAATATGAACAAGGTATAACCCATCTTATAATTCTCAAGTGCAATACAAATAAACAAGGCTTGGGGTATTAAAATAAGATCATTGATAACCAATAGCCTATCAATAAATTAAGCATAGAGGTACACATAAATTCAAATAAAAATTAGTATTTGTCATAAGGGGAAACAATGTTACAAAAATTCCAAGAGAATCAAATAGTCAACCTCCTTTTGGTGATCCATATTCATGGCATGAAAAAATTGGATACAAAATTAGATAAAGGGAAAGGTACAATAAATAAATTTGATGATCATATATATTCTCATCTTTCTATACCTTCCTTTTCATTGAACACATTAGATCACTCATATGAGAACCTAATTCTATTAAGTCATATCCATTATGTAAAGTCTTCTCAAAAGGATTCACAATAAATTTTACTATAGTACAACATGATAACACTGAAACTATTTTTTCCATGTTATTTGAGTATAACATGATTTATTTACCTTCGACTTGGCATAGATTAGGAAGTCACATTCTTTCTCAAGAAAGATTACCATATTATAATTACCATCAGATCATAGTTCATAATGCAATTCAAGTGGGGCTTTGAAGGCCAAAATTCAATAATACAAGAGTATAGGATAAATAAACTTTTTATCCCCACAATAAATCAAGTCCAATATTTCACATCTTCCTAAAGAAGACTAATATTCAAACACACCTACAGGTGGACATATAACAATTTCTAAAAATATTGATGGGTTATGTTGTACCCATATTCCAATTGACATAGAGTGGAACTCACTTTGTAGTAGGATATTTTTTGAACAAAGGGAATGTCATATAGATGAACTAAAGAAATTTCCATTAAATCCAAACTCCCTTGGATACATACTTTTACCTATAGCATGTGGACCAAATATTGTATATTCTATGATATGGGTAACAAATTTGAAGCCAAATTTTACCTTGCATGTAGGTTGGTCTTGGTTGGCCGATATGGAAGCAAAGCTTGATATGAAAAAAATGTGTATTAAATTTCAATTTCAATATATCAAAATACATGTGACACTTTATGGGTACATTGATATATTTGTGATAACATCAGATGGAAGATGTTTACCAAAATGCATCGTAACATGTGTCATGATAAGTCATAAGACATGGTGTCATATGAATGACCAAATCAAATTACCAAATATTAATTTTCATTCAAATTTGGAAAATGGTTAGTTATTTACATTCAAATTAGGGAAATGGATAATTTTTACATTTTCCAAAAATCCCTTTCAAAAATAAAAAATAAAATAAAACATTCAAAAAAAATCCAAAAACATTTTTGGCACCTACATGTTCTATTATATTATTAGCATTTATGTGTTAGTTCCATGTTGAGGATTAGCATATCATTTAATCTTACATACAAATAAATAGGCATACATAGATACATGGCATACTTATGGGTGTTGGGTCTTCCCTTTACTCACATCATCAAGATGTTGGGGGCATCCATCTTATACAATCATGATATACACATGTTATATGATTCAATGATCACTCTACACTATCATGTTTGAGCTTACATATGTACTTACACATGCCTATTATTTATTATTATATCTTACACATGGTACTTGATATGCTATTTACTTGATAAATCTTGCTAACACATTCTATTTACGGGCCACTATGACATGTTTATGCTAGTTGCTTATGTTTTTCCTTTACACACTTCCTTGATTTTTTTGACTTAATTTTTAAAGAATTTATATATGTTCCATCGTATGTGGACCATGTGCCTATTATTTCCTTTTTGGAAATTTGAATAAGTCATTTCATTCTATGGATAGTTAAATATTTCATTCCTTATTTTTGTGGACATTTGACTAAGTCAAGTCCCTTCAATTTTTTGGAATTTGAACATGCCACTTGTTTATGGTCTCCTTGGATCATTGCCTTTTAAAATTATTTTGAGTGCTTGAAGTGTGTCTGCTTATATGATTTTTGAGCTTGTGTTGTTAATCTATAGACATTATGATGATATTTATCATACATCTTAGGCATACATGTTATCACATTAGTTATATGCACTTCAAATGTTACATCTACTTAGGCATGTTTCCTTCTATAGGCTACATGGTTACATTCACAAATTTATAGTTGTCTTACCCTTTTGAGGTGAGATAACTATCAGGTACTATTTATACCTCACCTCAAATATGGGGCATATTAATGGGGTCATGTCATGGTGGCATGCTTCCACATTTTTCATAGTTTCAATATTATAGTTTGAGCATGCTTTGAAATCATGTTCCCCATACTCATATGATATATTGTAGTTACACCAGTTTACAAACTTAGCGGGGGCATGTCATGATGACATGGATTCCACACATTCACAATTTTATATTTAGTGGGGGCATGATTATGAATCATGTTCTCCACATTCATTTAGTATGATACTTATAATTCATAGATTTAGTGGGGGCATTCTTTGGAATCATGTTCTCCACACCTACTTAGTTTTTATCATCTTTATTTTATAGTGGGGGAATGTTTTGTAAACATGTCCTCTGCATCAAAACTTATATCAAATTCATATTTCTTCATACATAATGGGGATATGCTTTGGAAGCATGTCCTCCACACTTACACAATTTTTTGAATTGGCCAAAGCACATAATTATATGATTTTGATACACATTTGAATTAGAATTCTATACATGGTACCATTGTTACACATAGTTTCAGCATGAGACAAATCTAAGGCACATATGTTATGAAATATGTTTCTAATATTTCAAAATCCAAATGAAATTCAGATTCCAAAACTATTACATGTACTGATACCAAATGGAATTTTATAGACTTTAGTGAGCCAATATACTACAATATTTGGTTCACCTTTAGGCATGGTTGGGGTGATTAATTCACTCAATCTTTCCAATATTTTTAGTTTATACTTTATCATCCAAACTCACTAGGTTACAAGTATCATTAGGTTGCACGATTGAGCTAGTCTCAAATTCTAGGTTGAAACTCACTTTTGTTCAAAATTTAGGGGCATCTCTCTCTCTCTCTCTCTCTCTCTCTCTCTCTCTCTCTCTCTATATATATATATATATATATATATATATATATATATATATATATATATATGAACTTTAAATAATTATCTATATTTATCATAATCTCAATTTTAGAGCCTTATAATGATACATATTTTGTAAAAACAACTTTCCAATAGGCAAGGTGGTTACATCAATACATAGGTGTACTCATAAACCCTACTCTTTCAATTTCAATCTATTTCATGTACTTTTAACATATATTATATGCATTGATTTTACACTATAACACACTCTTGGTTGCATATTAGTCACCAAAAAATCACTCAAACCTATCTCTAACATAGCACTTGTTGATGTATTTTTTCCCTTGGACTCAAAAAAATCAACTTCTACTTGTTAGCACTTGAACAATGTTCTTATCATCTTCATGAGTCTGTGGGATGTCATGGTATTCTAAGAGAGCATCAATTGTCATTAGGTTCACATCCAAGATGTTCATGTGGTGTATTAATGTCAAAGTGTTATGGTATTCACCATCTCACCTTATTTGGGCTTGTGTCAAGGTTCCATATTATGCTAGCTATGTCTAAGAACCTACACCAAGTCTTAGTGTGATCTTCATTGTCTAAAATCACACATAATAGGATGACCTATGATGTTGTATCCCATGGTCAACCATGTGATCATTAAATCATGATAAGGACCTTTATAATATGGTAAAATCAAAGGGATTAGAGCTAATATGAGGGAAGAATGGTAACTTTGTTTGGAACCTTTATCATATTTTAAGGTTTCTAGTAAATATTAAGGGAAATGCTTTAATTGTTATTACATTTTCTATCATGAGTGTATTTCATTAGAAGGATGTTCAAACCATATAAACAGTGTTAATAGGCCCCTAGAACATCATTCAGACACCACCAAGGGTAAAAATTCCCCAAAATATCTCATAGCCATTGCAAAGTCATTATAGGGTGGTCTTATTTGTAAAAAAGGTCTTTTTTAAAGGTCAAGCATCCTTCATTCACCATAAAAGGTATCCACGTGCTTGAAAATTGAATTTTTAACTTCCCTTTATCTGTACCCTCTAGTTTAAAAGTGTATTTGACCTCTCATTTCCCACCTTTTGGTCTCCAATGGATTCTCAAGATCTCAAACCTAAAAAATATAATGAAAAAATATTTTACAGGTGCTTTCAAGACATGTACTAGGTATGGTTAGAATAGGGTCATAAAAGGTCAAATATCTCATGGGGGATTCCTTGCATGCATTAGAGAGGAGAATCCATGCTCAAAAATCCAAAATAAAGGTAGAAAATACACTATAACCTTCATTGACATCTTGGTAAGCTCATAAGGGTAAATTTTAGGTGAATGGTATGGTCCATATAGGGAGATTCAAATCCCAAGATCTTGGTTAGAGGTAGATTCCCTATTGGGCTTGCAATTAGTGTTATTAATTTGCATATCAAAGTATTAGGATTTATGAATAATCATTGAGACCCCTAGGTGATCTTAAACCCTAATTAAGCCCTAGCATCAACTCAATGGGAGTAAAAGTAAAGGTAACATATCTAAATTAATTAATTTTACATGGAACCACATGGGTCATGTTCCACACTCCATGAAGGGTCTTCACACATAGTTTAATGGTACAGTCACCTGTACGTATATGAAGAATGTTAGGTTTTATAGAGGTTTCAAGTAGAGAAGTAGGTTTTTAAGTATGTGAATGGTTAAAGATCATGTAATAATGTGTTTTTTATTATTTTAAAACCCCTAAAGTCCAAAACTCCAATCATCTTCCCCTGAAGGTGCTTTTATAGATCTAGAATGCTAGTCATAAGGTGTTGTGAGAAAAAGGGTAGTATGGTCATTGAATAAGGATGAAATCATCTTATTTGGTATGAATATTAGTATAACATGGATTGGATATCCTAAAGCATGCTTATAAACCTAGTTCAGAGTTATAATGAGGTCTCATGGCCATTCTAATGACTAGTATCAAGAAGAATGAGCTTAAATGCCTTACAGGCCTAGTTGGCCAATGTGAGAGGATCATAAGGAGTTTTAAGATTTGTAAGGTATATAAAAAGGCTTTTTTAAGACCAATAAATACACCTAATCTATCTAAGAGTCACAAATATTGTGATCACTACTTTAGATCTACTAAGGATACCTACAGGCCTATCAATGCAGGCCCAATATGAACTCTCAAACTTTCCAAAATTCTCTCAAGGGTATAGAGGGCCTAAGACCCTTCATTTAATGTCTAGAATAGTTTAGATTTAGTTGTAATGAATTTAAACCTATTTAATGTTGTTTATAATAATTTAATATTATTCAACATTGTTTAAACATTAAGGTATTGGGGCAACTTCATAAATTTTTAATTTACAAGATTCTCAAAGGGTTTGAGCAAGGAAGGATGTCTTAACATGTTTGTGAATAGTTTGATCTTTGTATAGAATTTTTCCATACTATAATGAAATTCCAAAATATTTATGATATAATTAATACACCCTAACACTATCAATCCAATTTCCATTTCAAAGGAGAAAACTATGAAGTGTGCATAAGTCTACAAATAAAGGACATATTCTAAAGGGTTTACCTTATATATCCATGATTCTAAAGGAATATTATTACTTATTACATGGTTTATAGGGTTATATAAGGTATAATTATTCTATAATTCCTTAAAATGAGGTTCTATGACAAGATTTATAGGATTCCCAGTCTTATTGAGATGTATGTTAATTCTAAGTTGTGGTGGAAAGATGGTTAAAATACTTGGTACTTAAAGTTGTAGGGCCTTCATGGAGGTAGGATAATATTGGTATGGTGAATTAAGAAGTGATAAACATGGTATTATTCAATGAAAAGGAACAAATGGAAAATAATCTCTTAAGCTACAGAGGTAGAATGGGCTAAACATGATTGGGATAATTAACATGAATTTTTGGTTCATATTTGGAGGTTATCCCAAAGCTAAGGGCAGAGTTCAAGGGTCATGTTAATATTACATACCTATAGATAAATTCTATCTTAGATAATGTTTAAAATAAGGTTAATAATTTTAATAATTTTTTAACCCTTTATGAAGAGGTCCCAACCATGCTTCAAGTCACCCTCTCTAAGGTTGCAAGTCTATGACCCATTCCAAGGCTACTAATCAATCTCATGACCTTCTTGATAAGCAGGTCTAGTGATGAGTGCATATTAAAAGTTATAAAATAGTTATAAGACATATATATATAGGTGAGATAGAGTGATAAAATGGGAAAACATGGGTTATCAAGGTTATTTGCATCAATTGGTTTTAGAACCCTAACATTAACTAATTATGGTCATAATAGATATAAAGAGGAGGAATGGTAGAGATAGAGATCTAGGCTAATATGAGACTTTATATAGGGTTTAATTTGAATATAAGAGAATATAATAAGGATTTAATACCACCATAATAAACTATAGGTGGTCTTATGCCTTAAAGATTAGTTTAGGCCTATAAGGCATATAATCCTATTTAGGCCCTTAGACCTCTAACTCCACTCTTGTGATAAGATGAGTTGCTCAAGAAGATGTAAATATATATGAGGTTTCATATTGATATTATAGGTCTTAAAAAATGTGTCTTATGTAGATGAAAATATAAAAAATGACAATTTGACTTAAAGACCTCTCGAGCTCTCCCATCATAGTCTGCCAACTCAAGTCATAGATTAAGACACTCATATCTTACATGAATAAGTGCATGGGTCCCAATGATATTAGTTAAATTAGATTAACCATATACACTTACCATCCATGGTAGATATATTTGGATTCAAGGGTACATCTTTATGAATGATCTTTAAGATTGTAGGTATACCCAAATTGCCTAGAAGAAGCCTGAGAGGAACCAACTTTTGCTCAAATCTCATCAAAAAAATGCATGGGGGAAAAATATATTAGTTAAATTTGAATGTGAATAATTACCCAAGATTCATGTCATTAAGTCTCTTTTATATGGCCTATGTTTTATGAACCATCATTAAGATGGTAAGCCACATCAAACCCTCCAAAACCTAGAATAGGACCTGATGGAGAATATGAGCCCAAAAATCACTAAAAATGAACTTTAATGGCCTTTAATACACCTATATGACATTATAATACCTAATATACACCTATTGAATTAGTAACTTTGAATGTGTGAGGGAAAAAATAGAGAAAAAAGGCCTTAAAGTGTAGATTTTTGGATGTTCTCGTGATATTTGAGAAGTTTGAGCTCCTTAACCAATTGAATAGACCTATTATACCTAGGTAGAGGTATAATGATATCCTGAAATCCTTTAAAGAGACTCCCATTATGATAATAACATATTTCAAACCAAAGAACAAAGTTTATATGAAGATTATCTTCTTTTTTGCATAAGAAAAGCAAGGTTGTAGATCTTGTATAGGCCATCAATGGTATAGAAACTTCCAAAATACCATTGAGTTTATTTGATTCTAGTATTTAATGGCCTTCCAAGTGAAGAATAGACTATTATATGTTTATATATCATCAAATAGAGAACCTATGAAAGTTTCAAGTTTAATAAAATATTGCAGGTCTCCAGTGGTAGAAATGAGTGTGAAAGAGTATGAATATGAGTTTTACTATGGTCTAGCATGAGAGAATCCTTGAAGGAGTAAATAATAGCATGGAAAGTTACCAATAAATCTTGGGATGATAGTAAATAGGTAATGGAGGATGATGATTAATGGAGGTAGTATGAAGGTCAATATGTCAAAGTAATCTCTTTGTAACTACTCTTTGAGAGATGACCTTGAAACTCCTCATTCAACCACTAGGCCACCTTGTATCAAGGCCACTATGTCATGAATTCAACTCATGGGGAGATTTATGAGACTTTTTCCTTTCTCTCATTCATTTTTGTAACCATTTTTGGATGGGTGATGATCATTATAGCCTCTCCACTCCATCTATACACCATATTTTCCCTTTCTCTCTCTCTCATGTTTTATAAATTGGGCTTAGAAAGACATTATACACATCCCTCTATTGGGTAAAAAAAACTCTACCCATTTTTATCTTGAAGCATTTGAGATAATACAAGGATTTACTCAACCTTTTCCATACTAGTTTTTAGTGTGTCTAGTGCTTGTTTGATTTGCATTAGTGGTAGAATTTTTTCTTGCTTTACAGGTCTTTTTATCTCACCTAGATGCTAGTGGATTTGTCTTATGCAGGTCATATTGTCTATGAACGTGCTCATGTTTATTATTTTATTATAAATTAATTGGTAGTGTATTTAATTAAACTTCCATTTATCACCCTTAGGTTATAGGCATTTGGCATGGCCTCCATATGAAGTGTAGATGTGTAGGAGTCCTTTTAGAGAAAGTGTGTTAGTGATTATCCCTTGTCATATCCATAAGTTTTGTTTAAATATAAATTAAAGGAGATGTAATACATTGGTGCATCACCTCCTATAGTTAGGTTTTGTTTTCAAGTCTTTTCTATCCCTTTTCCTTGGCAAGATAAGTGGGCTTAGTGATTTGAGCATAGATGATGCATTAGGGGAGCTATCCCTAAATCTAGATACTCACCTCATTCATTAGGCTACCCATACCTAGAGGTGATTTAATTATATCAACTAGATGAGTAAAGTTTAAAACCCCTACTTCAAGGGTACAATCCATACTAATAACATTTTTTGTCATGCCTAGTGGGACCAGAATTCAAGGATGTTGGAGTAATTACTCTTAACATTTGGTGAACTCAAGGAGTTTCAAACATTTTGGTGGTATATTAGCACTCAATTTTCATGCCAAATTTCATCACAATATCTTCATCCAAGGGTAAGGATGTTGAATTTGTTGAGTTGTCTTTGGATTTTTCTAGAAGGAAGAGATACCCCATATTTAATCCCTATCCCACACCCCCTACTCCTCATATCCCTATTCAAGATAACCCTATTTTAAACCCTACATATCCAATGGATAGACCTAAAAACTAGGCATTTTCACCCTTCAATGGTGGCATCTATCTAAACCTAAACCAATTTTATGATATCCCTAATTTTTTACTTAAAATTATCCCATACTTCATAGGAGAAAACTCTACCACTCCTACTAAACACATCAAAGACATTACAAACATTTAATCTGTGCATAATGTGACTCAAGAAAATTTAATAACAAGCTTGATAGATACCTCCTTAACATACAAATCACTTCAATGTTATATAGGTATATTACCTATCTCCATTAATACTTGGGATGAGTTTGGGGATCACCTATTCAAGCACTTTGAAGATAGAAGTGACCACTTATCCCTAGTAAAATAATTGACCACAATAAAGATGTCCCCTCAAGATTTTATGGTGGAATTGAATTATAGGTCTAAAAAAAATTGGGATATAATCCCAAAAATATTTAAACCCACCATAAATTATTTCTTATACTATTTGAGGGCCCTCAATTATGATGTGGTAGACATGATTTAATCAATGGATGGGAACACATTTCTTGATGCCTATGAAGTGGAAATAAGGGTATAAAACTATCTTATTCAAGTAGGAAAATTTATACCATGGTATATTATGCCATTATTTCTAAATATTCAACCTCCTATGCTTACCATTTCCCCCATACCTATGCCAACCAGCAATGAGAAAGAAGATACTAGTTAGGTTGATAAATTAGCCAAGCTTGAAGGATTGTTCAAATCACAAAACAATAAGATAGTGGCTTTGGAGAGGTAGAAAATTCCACCCCATAAACCCTACCAAGATATATATCAAGCTCCCTATCCACCTTATCATTTTAGTAGACCTCCATACCAAGCTAATCCTTAAGGGCAAGGGCTGATCACTCATGCACAACCATATATCAATTTCAACTCCAACTCTACCATCACTTTTAGAGCATTAGTTCCCACTCAAAATAGCTATGTTCAAGAAGGTAAATATTATGTACCTTGGGGGACACCTCATGAATAAAGTTCAACTCAATTGAATGTGTCAATCAAGCTTCTCTTATAAAACACAAAAAAAATCCTATTGTGCAACATAAAGAAGTCCCTCTTATAACTTAATCTAAATTTCCAAATCAAAAAGGAGTAGGTGGAGAGAAACTCAATCAGATGATAAAATTGTCAACTTTAAAGAAGAATAAATCCCTTTAAGATATTTTGCATTCAATTAGTTTGAAATTGCAACTAAAGTGGATATCCCCATTATAGCCAATACAAGGGCTAAAATAAGGGTAGTGAGTGGTGACTCAAAGGTTGGGAGAGAATCTCCTTTACCTTCTCAAACACTTAAAAATACCAATGAACAAGATGCATCCCCTAAATATCAACCACTCCAAAAGTGTCAAAATGAAAAGGGTCCATTTATACCTCATTTCACACAAACTCTAAGTAGTGTTGTTACTCCTAAATTATAGTCAAAGGTTGGTGGCCCTCATATTAGCATTGTATATCAAATGAATAAATATCATGTTACCATAACAATTTGGGACACATTACTTATTCCAAGGTATAAATAGCTTCTTCAATAAGAATTGTCAAAGCTCAACATCTCAAAAAATCAAGGAGAAATAGAAGGTTCAATCCTAAAAAATACTAGTTAGCCTAATTAAACCCAACCAACCAAGGTATATAAACCCCCTCTCTTATATATTTCTATCATAATACAAGAATGCCTAATACATAGATATATGATAGATAGTGGGTAAATCACATTTTTTATGTGAAATTCAATAGTAGATAAATTAGGGTTAAAATATGAACCTAATTATAAGGGAGTCTTGCAAGTAGATGGGTCTCCTACAAAAATAGTTGGTGTACTTAAAGACCTAAAACTTATCCTATCTTCTTGCCCCAATTGCACCATATCCCAAGATGTTGTTTTGGTTGATCTAACCCTTATTTTACCATGTGTCTTTTTAGGGACTTCACCACCAACATAAGAGGCTACCTATTATTAGATTGGTCTTGTATGGTCTTTAGAACTAGGTATGGGATCAAAGACACCATTAGGTCTGAGCCAATATCTAGGTTTCATTTATAACCCTACATGCCTAACCTATCAAATGTTAATTACACTATCATTGAAGAATATGAGTACCCTGATGATTAAAAGCCATGTGTGCCACTTAAGGGCATATCATACCTACTCCTTGATGAGTGAGGGACAAATAACCATGGGTATGATCCTTACAATATAATTATGGAGGCAGGCCTAAGGATATATTATATAAATGAGGAGGAGGTATTCATACCATCCCTTACCAATCTAGGTCAAGATAATGATAGAGTATGGAAACTACTTTTTGATGGCTCTACATGAAAGAACAGAATTGGAGTAGGTATTGTGCTTGGTTCCCCATTTGAACAAAATTAATTCTCTACTATAAGGTTTCAATTTAACTACACATGTAATGCAATAGAGTATGAGGCCCTCATTCATGGACTATAATTGGCAAGGAGAAGAGGTGTGAAGTTGCTATAATTTAATAGAGATAGTGAACTAGTATTTCACTAAGTGAGAACAAAATATAGTCAAAAATTCACTATTTAAGGCATATAAGCATAGGGTTTGGGACCTCCTAGATGACTTTGAGGCCTTTGACATTTTTTAAATCCCAAGAGAAGATAAATAACATGTAAACAAGATGGAAGCTATAGGGGCACAATATGAGATCCCAAGTGAAGTCAAGAACTCAAATAATCAATTAAAAATCAAAGTGGTATGTAAACCATCATTACCTGATAATGAAGTTAGTTGGAAAGTCTTTTATAGTGATAGGCAGATAACATGCTTCTTACAAGAATAGAAATACTTCTCCTTAAGGAATCAAGGCAGACTTCAATAACAATATGGTAACCAAATTATTTAGTTGAAGACAAAAAAATTTCCTAAGGAATTAGTGACCCTTGAGAACATTTTTAATGAAGATGATTATTTCATTAGAGATAAGGTCAATGTGTCAAGTAAGGAAGAACATTATGAGAGGGTTATAATTTTCAAGGATATGTTGCTCAAACTAGGCAAGGTAGATATTATAGAGGATAAAATTACTTTCATAAATTTATGCAAGGAGATTGAAGACATCTTTACTTGGGAATAAAGTGACTTCAAAGGGTTTGACCCTTGTCTAGTACAGCATACCATAGAGTTGGAGGCAAGTGTCAAACCTATGAAGAAAAAGTAAAGGCCTATCAACCCTAAGATTAAGCTCTGTATGAATAAAGAATTGACTAAAATGATTGATTTCATCATCATATTCTCCATCAATAATTCTTCATTTGTGGATAACCTTGTGCTTTTAAGGATAAAGAATGGGGAGATAAGGTTATGTGTGGAATTCAAGGATCTTAACAAGGTGTCATTGAGAAACCACTACCCCTTGCCATCCATGGATCATATCCTTCAAAATGTTACATGTTCTCAAAGTTTCTCCTTTCTTTGTGGGTACTCGGGGTATAACCAAGTGTTGTTAAAGGAAGAGGACCAACTTAAGACTACCTTCACAACTAAGTGGGGTACCTATGCTTACAAAAATATGCCCTTTAGGCTATCCAATGCAAAAGCTACATTTCAAAGGGTAATAGATGTAGCTTTATAAATATTAATAAATGAAATGGTGCTCATATACCTTGATGACATTATATTCTTCTCAAAGGATGCTAAAAACCACTTAACACACCTAAGGCTGATATTTGAAAGGTGCAGGTAGTTTGGGGTCTCTTTAAACCCTAAAAAGTTCTTTTTGTAGTATATAAGGGTAGACTTTTAGGTCATATTATGTCTAAGGAAGGCCTCTCCATAGACCCTAAGAGGGTAAGTGAAATTATATCCCTATCATTTTTGAATCATAATAAAGGATTGCAAAGTTTCCTAGGTAAGATCAATTTCATTAGAAGGTTTATTCTTAGATTTGTTGAGTTGGTTAGATGCCTGACCTTTATGCTCAAGAAATATCAATAATTCACCTATTCTAGGGGAGGAAAGAGGAGTTTTAAATCAATCCAATAGGCTATTACTTAATAACCCGCTCTCCTTAACCCTGATTTCACAAAATACTTTTTCGTGTATGCCTTCTCAACTAATGACACCATATCTACCATGATGATGCAAAAAAGTAGTGAGGGCCTTGATCAACCCATAGTATTCTTTAGCCAAGGATTGGAGGGATATGAGGAAAGGTAAACTTATGTATAAAACCATGTGCTTCTAGTCATGGGGAACCTTAAAAAAATTAGGCACATGGTGTCCAATAGTAAGATATATGTCATGGTAACCCACCCTAGTATCAAATACTTCCTTCTTAACCAAGATTTTAGTGATAAAATAGTAGGTTGGGTGACTATATGTATGGAGTATGAAATAAAAGTGAAGGTCACTAAGCTAGTGAGGGATAGAGGACTATGTGAGCATTTATCAATAAATGTTAAGGAGATCAAAGAGGTAGTTTTGGTAATGCATAGTGATCCCCAAGTAGTTGTACCTACACCTTCTAGTTGGAATCAAGATATGGTAAGGTTACTTAAAATTGGAGAATGTCCTATAGGATTAGATAGGACAATAATAAGGTATAATGTATTGCAATCAATCCCCTATGTCTTGATATATGGCCTTATCTTTAAGAAGGATCTCAATGGAATAATCTTAAGATGTGTAGATACTAATCAAATTGACAAGATATTGGATTGATTTCATGATACACCTATAGTAGGCCACTTCATAGCTAAGACTATAGTGATAAGGATAATGAGAGTAGACTACTTTTATCCAAGCCTATTCAATCAAAATTTTGCCATGTTTATTGGAAAATAGAATCTAACTACCTTTCACCTCTAGCCTATTTAAGTGGAGTAACCATTCATGTAGTGGGGCCTAGATTTTATAGGCATGATACATCCTCCATCTAGTGTAGGCCACAAATGGGTCTTGACTACCATAGAATTTTCTAGGTAGGCAGAAGTAGTGGCCCTTAAGGAGGCTAATGAGAAATTGGTCTTAGAGTTTGATGAGATCCTAGTGATAAGATTTAGGGTCTCTTCCACAATCATATCATATAATACACTAGATTCTAGTGGTGCAAGGATAAGTAAATGGGATCTAAGTTATGGCATCTACCTCAGTACTTCCTCAAACTACTATCCTCAAAGTAATGGACTTGTAGATTCCAACAACAAGAATTTAATCAAGATCATAAAAAGGATTATGGAAGACAATCATAGGGTGTGTTATATCAAACTAAAGATAACCTTGTGGGTAAATATGATAACCCCCAAGAGAGATACTATTCATTCTCCCTACCTTCTTATCTATGGGAAGGAGGCAAGGTTATTTATATCACTTCAATTGCCAAATTTGAAACTCATGCATCAACTTGATCTAATGGAGAGTGATGTCATCAAAGTGAGGATGAATGATTTGGGAGAGTTAGAAGAGACAAGATTTGATGATATGTAATCCATATGGTCTCATCAAGATCAAGATAAGATGTCATTTAATAAGAGGGTTATATAGATGACTTTCTGAGAAGGTGATATTTTGCTTAAGTGGGATAAAGATTAAGCTAAAACAAGTAAGCATACAAAATTTGATAGCTTATGGAGTGGAATCTATGTCATCATCATTTGAAAAGAGTATAATGCATTCTAACTATCAAAATTGAATGGTGAGGAACTCCCTATCCTAGTCAATGTAGTGTTCCTTATGTATTGTTATTGAAGAACATATATTTCCTTATACATAGTAGTTTACCTATTTATTTTTTCCAAGTGTTATTGCATATCTAATTTTTTAGTTAGTTTCCTTGTTATCTTGTTGATTTCCTAGGTGTTTGGGTGTTGGTGTTCTTTCATATGTCCTTATTATGTGAGTGGTCAGGTTATTTCTAGTCTTTGAAGGCTTGTACAATGCTAAATATGATTGTCATCTTAAGTAGAGTATCATCTTAGTTAATTCATGATTATCATTTTTGAGTCTTTTTCCCTAAATATGAGATAGTTGGTTCTCTTGACCAGTAGGTAGGTCAACCCCTGGGAGTCACCAGTGATGTTGATGTCTTTCTACCCTAAGACTCAAAAGAATCAACTTCTACTTACAAGCACTTGAACAATGTTCCTATCATCTTCATGAGTTTGTGGGATGCCATGTTAGTCTAGGATAGGGTCAATTTTCATTAGGTTCATAAGTGGCATGTTCATGTGGTGTGCTAATGTTGAAAGTGTTGTATTAGTAACCATATCACCTTATTTTGACTTGTGTCAAGGTTACATCTTATGCTAACTATGTATAATAGTCTACACCAAGTCTTAGTGTGATATTCATTATCTAAAATCACACATAATAGGATGACCTATGATGTTGTATCCCATGGTCAGTCATGTGTTCATTAAAGCATGTTAAGGACATATAGAATATGGTAAAATCAGAAGGATTGGAGGTAATATCAAGTAAGAATGGTAGCTTTGTTTGGAACCTTTAGCATATTTTAAGGTTATTTATAAAATATTAATGTAAATACTTCAATTGTTATTACATTTGATATCATGACTATATTTCCTTGGAAGGATGTTCAAACCATGTGAACAGTGGTAATAGGCCCCTAGGACATCATTCAAACACCACCAAGAGCAAAATGTGCCCAAAAGGTCTAAAAGTCATTATAAGGTGGTCTTATATGTAAAAAAGGTCTTTTTTAAAGGTCAAACATCCTTCATTCACCTTAAAAGGTCCCCACATGCTTGAAAAGTGACTTTTAAACTTCCCTCCATCTGTAACCTTTGTTTTAAAAGTGTATTTGACTTCTCATTTCCCTCTTTTAGTCTCCAATGGATTCCCAATATCTCAAACATGAAAAAATGCAAAGAAAAGATATTTTCAAGGTAATTTCATGACATGTATGGACAATTATGAATAGACTAGGGTCTCAATAGATTACTTATCTCATGGGGGATCCTTACAAGAATCAAAGAGGAGAATCCATGCTCACAAAGCCAAAAGTAAGGTATAAAATGCACTAGAACCTTCATCAAGATCTTGCCAAGCTCATAAGGTCCAATTTCAAGTGAATGGTATAGTTTGTGCAAAGAGAGTCAAATCCCAAGATCTTGGATAGAGTTATATTCCTTAGTGGGCTTGCAATTAATGGAATTAGTTTGAATATCAAATCCTTGGGCTTTATGAATAATAATTAACTCTAGCATCAACTTGATGGGAGTAAAATTAAAGGTAATGGATCTAAATGCATCAAGTTTTCATGAAAACACTAGGGTCATGCTCCAAACTCCATGAAGGGTATCTACACATAATTTAATGGCATGTTCACCTATACTCATATGAGGAATGATGGGTTTTATATAGGTTTGAAACAAAGAAGTATGGTTTTAAGTATGTGAACAATTCAGGATCATGGGAGAAATTGTTTTGTTTTGTTTCACAACCCCTCAGGTCCAAAAATACATTCATCTTACCTTGATGGTGCTTTTATAGGTCTAGAATGCAAGACAATCATAAGGTGCTATGAGAAAAAGGGTAGTATGGTCATTGAATAAGGATGAAACCATCTTATTTGGTCTAAATAATAGCATAACATGGATTGGAGATCCTAAAACATGCTCATAAACTTGGTTCCAAAGCTCTAAATAGGTCTCATGGCCATTCTAATGGCTAGTATTAAGAAGAATGAACTCAACTACCTTACATGCCTAGTTGTCTAATGTGAGAGGATCATAGGGAGTTTTTAGATCTGCAAGGTATATCAAAAGGTTTGATTGAGACCAATGAATACACCTAAGCTATTTAAGAGTCATAAATATTGTGATGACTATGTAATATCTACTAAGGACACCTACAAACCTATCAACACATGCCCAAATATGAACTCTCAAACTTTCCAAGATTTTCTCAAGGGTATAAAGGGTCTAAAACCCTTCACTTAATATCTAGAATAGTTTATAAATAATTAAAATTTATTTAACCCTATTTAATTTTATTTATCATAATTTAATATTAGTCAACATTGTTTTGACTTTAAGGTATTGGTGTAACTTCACAAAGTTTCAATATGCAGGATTCTCAAAGGGTTTGAGCTAGGAAGGAATTTTACAAGGTTTGTGGATAGTGTGAGCTTTACCTATAATTTTTCCATGATATAATGAAAGGATAAATCAGTTATGAGATCATTCATACACCCTAACACTATCAATTCAAGTTCTATTTCAAAGGAGATAAATATGAAGTATGCATGGGTCTACAAAGAAAGGATAGATTCCAAAGTGTTTAATTTGCATATCTATGATTCCAAAGGCATATTATTTCTTACAACATCATTTATAGGACTCAATCCTTTAAATGATATTTCATGCTAAGATTTACAGGACTCAGTCCTATTTAGAGGCATGTTAATTGTGAGTTGTGGTGGAAAGATGGTCAAAATCTTTAATGCTTAAAGATGCAAGGCTTTCATGGAGGTAAGATAATATTGGGATCATGAAGTAAGAAGTGCCGACATGGTATTATCAAATAAAGAGGAAAAAATGGACAAGAATCTCTTTCGATGAAGTGTCCTTAATAGTTATTTTGGTTCATCGTTTGAGGTTGTCCCAAGGTTAAGGTCAGAGTTATAGAGTCACATAAATCCTCCATACCTCTCTAGAAATTAAATCTTGAATAAAGGTTAAAAGTAGGTTAAGAAGTTTAATAATGTTTTAACCCTTTATGAAGAGGTCCCAACCATGCTTCAAGTCACTCTCTCTAAGGTTGCAGGTCTATGAGCCATTCCAAGGGTACTAATCAAGCTCATGACCTTCTTGATAAGAATTTATAGTGTTGAGTGAGGATTAAAAGTTTTCAAAGAGATAAAATACATTAATAAATTTTAGACATAGTGATAAAAGGGTAAAACATAGGTTACAAAGGTCATTTGCATCAATTAGTTTGAGAACCCTAGCATAAACTAATGATGGTCATAGTAGGTCTAAAGAGGAGGAATGGTAGAGACAGATATCTAGGCCACTATGAGATTATATAGAGGGTTTAATTTCAATAAAATAGATATAATAAGGATTTAATACCACCATAATAACCTATAGGTGGTCTTGTGCCTTAAATATTAGTTTAGGCCTATAAGGCCTAAAACCTTATTTAGGCCCTCAGACCTCTAACTACACTCTTGTGATAAGATGAGTTCCTCAGGAAGATGTGGAGATATGAGAGGTTACATAGTGATATTACAAGTCTTAAAAAAGGTGTCTTAAGTAGTGAGAAATATAAAAAATGACAATTTGGCCTAAAGACCTCCTCGAACTCTCCCATCATAGTCTACCAACTCAAGTTATAAATTAAGATGATCATTTATTACATGAAGAAGTCTATGGGGCCCAATGATATTAAATAAATTTGAGGATCCATACGCACTTACCATACATGGTAGAGAGATATGGATTCATGGGGAGAACTTTATGAATGATCCTTAAGACTATAGGTATACCCAAATTGCCTATAAGAATCTCAAGAAGAACCAACTTTTTCTCAAATCTCATTGGACAAGATTCATGTGGGAAAATTTTTGATGGCATCTATGCACTTAAGATTCAATGAATTAATTCTCTAATCCATTTCATTTGCTTTATAAAATATCATTAAGATGGTAGGCCACTCTAAACCCTCTAAAACCCAGAATAGGACCCAATGGAGAATATGATCCCATAAAGCACTCAAAATGGACTTTAATGGCCTTGAATACCATTAGATGACATTATCAAACGTCATATACACTTTTTGAATCAGTAACCTCACACGTGTGAGGGAAAAATAGAGAAAAAAGGCTTAAAATGCATATTTTTGGATGTTATCATGATGTTTGAGTAGTTTGAGCTCCTTAACTAGCTGAATAGACCTATTAAACCTAGGTAGAGGTACAATAATCTCCTAAAAGTATTTAAAGAGACTCCCATTATGTTAATAACAAATTTCAAACCAAGGAACAAAGCTTAGATGAATATCATCTTTTTTTTTTCATAGGAAAAGTAAGGTTTTAGACCTTGTATAGGCCATCAATGGTATAAAAACTTCCAAAATACAATTGAGGTCATTTGATGGAAGTCTTGAATGGCCATCCAAATGAAGAATAGGTATGTTTTAGTTTTCTATATTATCAATCAGAACACCTATCAAAGTTGTAGGTTTGATAAAAATATTGCAGGTATCTTATGGTAGAAATGAGTGTGAAGGAGTATGAATCTGAGATTCACTCTAGTCTAACATGAGAGAAACCTTTAAAGATTGAATAATAACATGTAAATTTTCCAAGAAATTTTGGGTTGTTACATATTAAAGAGGTAATGGATCATGATAATTAATGGAGGTAGCATGAAGGTTAAGATGTCAAAGGAATCTCATTGTAACTAATCTTTTAGAGATGCCCATGTAACTCCTCATTCAAACACTAGGCCACCTTGTATGAAGGCCACTATTCCACCAAGTCAACACATGGGAAGAGTTATGAGATATTTTCCTTTATCTCATTCATGTTTGTAACTATTTTTGGATGGGTGATGGTCATTATGGAATCTCCACTCTATCTCTATGCCATATTCTCCCTCTCTCTCTCATGTTCTATAAACTGGGATTAGAAAGACATTATACACATCCCTATGTTGGGTACAAAAAAACTCTACCCATTTGTATCTTGAATCCTTTGATATAATAAAAGGATTGATTTAGCTTTCTCCATACTAGTTTCTAGTGTGTTTAATGTTTATTTGATTTGCATTAGTGGTAGAAACTTTCTAGCTTTGCAGGTATTTATCTCTCACCTATATGTTATCAGATTGGTCTTATGTAAGTCACATTGTGTGTGAAGTTTTTCATGTTTATGATTGTAGTGTAAAATGATTGGTAGTGTCTTCTATCAGACCTCTCATTCATCACCCTCAGGTTAAATGCATTTGGCATGGTCTCCATGTAAAGTACTAAAGTGTAGGAGTCCTTTTAGAGAGAGTGTGTTAGTGATTATCCTTTGTCCTATCCATAGGTGATGTTTAAATATCAAGTAGATGGGACCTAATACATTATTTCATCATCTCTTATAGTTAGAGTTTGTTTTCAATTCCTTTCTATCTCTTTTCCTTGGTAAGACAAGTAGGCTTCATTATTTAATCATAGATGATGCATCAAGGGAACTAACCCCAAATTTAGAGACTCGCCTCATTCATTAGGATACCCACACCTAGAGGTGATCAATTATATTAGCTAGATGAGATAGTTATGAAACACATACCTCAAGGGTACAATCTAGACCAATAATGATTTTTGGCACACTTTGTGGGACTAGAATTCAAAGAGGTTGGATTACTTACTCTCAGCATTTGGTGACCTCAAGGAGTTTCAAACATTCTTGAGACATATTATCACTCAAGTTTCATACCATATGTCATCATAAGGTATTCATCTAAGGGTAAAGAATTTGAATTTATTGAGTTGTATTTGAATTTTTCTATAAGGAAGAGGTACCCCAAATTTAATCCCTATCCCACATCCCTTACTTATCCTATCCCTATTAAGCATAACCATACTACAATCCCTACATCTTTAATGGCTAGACCTAGAAATCAAGCCTTTGTACCCTTCAATGGTGGTATCCCTCTAAACCCAAACCAATTTGATGAGATCCATATTGATGCACTAAAAAGTATCCCATACTTCATAGGAGAAAACTCTACCACTCCTATTGAACACATAAGGGATAATGCAAACCTTTTCTCTATGCATAATGTGACTCAAGAGAATGTAGAAATGAAGTTTTTAGCTACATCCTTAAAATCCAAAGCACTTCAATGGTATAGAGGTATAGTAGCTACCTCCATCAATACTTTAGATGAGTTTGGGGAACTTTTTTTGAACACTTTGAAGATAGAAGTGACCACTTGTCCCTAGTAGAATAATTGACCATAGTCAAGAGGGCCCCTCAAGAGGTTATGATGGAATTTAACTATAGGCTTCAAAAAACTTGGGATAGGATCCCAACAATAGTTAAACCCACCCTAAATTATGCCTTCTTATATTACTTGAGGGCCCTCAATTCTAATGTGGTAGCCATGATTTAGTCAATGATTGGGAACGCATTACCTAATGCCTATGAAGTGGAAATAAGGGTATAAAAGTGTGTTATTCAAGTAGGAAAACTTACACCAAGGCCTTTTATTCTATTATTTATAAATATTTATCCTCCTATGCCTACCATTTCCCCTATACCTATGCCAACTAATAATGAGCATTCAGATGCTAGTCAGGTAGATAGATTGGTCAAGCTTGAAGGGTTTATTAAAGCATAAAACAACAATATATTGGCCTTAGATATGCAATAAATTCCACCCCATAGACCCTACCAAAATACCTATCCACCTTATCATTTTACTAGACCTCCATACCAAGCTAATACTTAAGGGAAAGTGTTTATCACTTATGAAAGGCCATACAATAGTTTCAACCCCAACTCTACCAAAACTTCTAGAGCATTAGTTCCCACTAAAAATAACTATGTTCAAGAATGCCAATGGTTTTCACCTTAGGGACAACCTCATGAACAATGTGTCAACTCAATTGAAGGTGTCAATCAAGATCCTTTTACATAACATAAATAAGTTCCTCTTGTGAAACATGTAGAAGTCCCTCTTATGACTCAATTTAAATTGCCAAATCAATAAGGAGTGGGTGGAGACTAGATTCAATTAGAGGCTACATTTTTTGACTTTCAAGGAGGATAAATCCCTTTAAGATATTGTGTAGTCAATCAGTTTGGAGGTGCAACTAAATTGTATAGCCCCATTGCATCTATACAAGGGATAAAATAAGGGTAGTGATTAGTGACTTAGAGGTAGGGAGAACATCCCCTTCACCTTCTAAACCACTTTAGAATACTAATGAACAAGATGTATCCCCTAAATCTCAACCACTCTAAAAGGGTTAGAATGAAAAGGGTCCTTTTATACTTCATTTCAAACAAACTCTAAGTAGTGTTGTTGCTCCTAAATTATAGTCAAATGGTGGCCCTCATATTAGCATCATACACCATATGAAGAAATTTCATCTCACCATACCAATGTGGGACACATTGCTTATTCTAGGTCAGAAAAAATTCTTCATGAAGAGTTATAAAATCACAACATATCAGACAAGCAAGGAGAAAAGGAAGGTGTAGTCCTAACAAATATTGGTCAACATAATGAACCCCAACCAGCAAAGGTAGATAAACCCCCACCCTTTAATCTTTATGTCATAATATGGGATTTCCTAGTACATAATTATATGATAAATAGTGGGGTAAGCACATTAATTATGCCAAAGTCAATAGAAGACAAATTGGGGTTAAAATATGAGCCTAATTCTAAGGGAGTCTTGTAACTAGATGGATATCTTACCAAAATAGTTGGTGTACTTAAGAACCTAAAACCTATCCTAGCTTCTTTCCCCAATTTCACCATATCCTAAGATGTTGTGGTTGATCTACTCCTTTATTTTTCCCTATGCTTGTCTAAGGACTTCACCACCAAGATAGGAGGCTACCTATCATTAGACTTGTCTTATATGGTATTTAAAACTAGGTATGGGACTAAAGTCACCATTAGGTATGATCCAATCTATAGTTTTCATTTAGATCCCTACATGCCTAAGTTATCAAATGTCAATTGCACTATCATTGATGATGATGAATATCCTGATGATCAAGAGCTAGTTGTGTCACTTGAGGGCATATCAAACCTACTCCTTGATGAGTGGGGGGTAGCTAACCATGGGTACGACCCTTACAAGATAATTGAGGAGGTATGCCTAGGGATATATTTTATGCATGAGGAGGAGGCAATCATACCAGCCCTTACCAATCCAAGTCAAGACAATGATGGAGTGTGGAAACTATTTTTTGATAGCTCTATGTGAAAGAATAAAGTGGATCATGTATTATTCTTATTTACCCATATAAACAAAATTAATTTTCTACTATAAGGTTTTAGTTCAACTTCACATGTAATATAGTATAATTTGAGGCCCTCATTCATGGGCTACATTGGGCAAGGAGAAGAGATGTGAAGATGATACGAGCTATTGGACATAGTGAACTAGTAGTACACTAAGTGAGAGGGAAGAATACAGTCAATAATTCACTATTTAAGGCATATAATCATAGGGTTTGGGACCTCTTAAATGAATTTGAGGCCTTTGACATATGTTCAATCTTAAAAGAAGAGAACCAACATGCAGACAAGTTGGAAGCTATAAGGGCAAAATATGACATGCCAAGTGAATTCAAGAACTCAATGAATCAGTCACAAATAAAAGTGGTATGTATAAAATTAGTACCTAATAATGAAGTTAGTTGGTAGGTACTTGATAGTGATAGGAAGATAACATGTTTCTTGTAATAAGAGATAAAATTATCCTTAAGGAATCAAGGCATACTTCAACAAAAATATGGTGACCAGATTGTTTAGTTGAATAAAAACAAACTTCCTAAGGGATTAGTGACCCTTGAGAACATTTTTAATTAAGATGATCACTTGAGAAGAGATAAGGTCAGTGTGTCAACCAAGGAAGCAAATTATGAGAGGGTCACCATTTTTAAGGATAGGATATTCAAACTAGGTAAGGTGAATACTAGAGAGGAGAAAATTAATTTTATAAACCTATGTAAGGAGTTTTTAGACATATTTTCTTGGGAATATAGTGACTTAAAATGGTTTGACCCTTTTCTAACATAGAATACCATAGAGTTAGAGGCAAGTACCAAACCTATGATTTAGAATCAAATGTTGGTCAGCCCCAAGATTAAGATCCTCATGAAGAAAGAATTAACTAAACTAATTGAGTCCAACATTATATTCCCCATCAAGCACTCTTCATGGGTGGCTAACCTTGTGCCTACAATGAAAAATAGTGGGGAGTTAAGGTTATGTGTGGACTTTAGGGATCTTAACAAGGTGTCATTGAAATACCACTACCCCTTGACATCCATGGATTAGATCCTTAAAAAGGTTTCATGTTCATAACATTTCTCCTCGCTTGAAGGGTACTCAAGGTATAACCAATATTTGGTGAAGGAAGAGGACTAGCATAAGACTACCTTCATAACTAAGTGTGGTACTTTCCTAAAAAAAGATGCCCTTATGGATATCTAATGTAGGAGCCACCTTTCAAAGGGCAATGGTTGTATCTTTATATAGACTAATCAATGAGATGGTGATCATATACCTTGATGGCATTATAGTCTTATCAAAGGATGTTAAAGACCACTTGACACACCTAAGGCTAATATTTGAAAGGTGTAGATATTTTTGGGTCTCTTTGAACCCCAAAAGTGGTTTTTTGTAATCCATGAGGATAGAATGTTTTTCCACATTATGTCTAAGGAAGGATTCTCCATATATTTTGAGAGGGTAAGTGAAATTATAGCCCTATAATTTCCTAAGCATAAGAAAGGACTATAGAGTTTCCTAGGTAAGATCAATTTCATTAGAAGGTTTATTCCTAGATTTGTTGAGTTGGTTAAACCCTTGACCTCTATGCTCAAAAAACATCAAAAATCCACTTGGATTAGGGAATTAAAGAGGAGTTTTGAATCAATAAAACATGTTATTGCTAAAGTGCCTACTCTCCTTAACCATTATTTCTTAAAATACTTTTTCTTGTATGCCTTCTCAACTAATGATACCATATCTACAATGTTAATGCAATAAAAAAATGAGGGCCTTGATTATCCCATAGCATTATTTAGCCAAGGATTGGAGGGATATGATGAGAGGTACACCTATGTATAAAATCATGTTCTTGTATTCATGAGGAGCCTTAAAAAATGCATGCACATGGTGTCCAACAATAATATTTATGTCATGGTGGCCCACCCTACTATAAAATACTTCCTTAATAACTAGGATTTGAGTGAGAAAAGAGTAGCTTGGGTGAATAGATGTATGGAGTATCACATAGAGGTGAATTTCACAAAGATAGTGAGTGTTAGAGGATTGTGTGAGCATTTGGTAATAGATATTAAGGAGATAAAATATTTAGTTTCCGGTAATACATAGTGATCCCCAAGAAACTATACCTATACCTTATTCTAGCTAGACTTAAGACATGGTAAGTTTTCTTCAAATAGGATAATGTCCTATAAGTTTAGATAGGACAAGAAGAAGATATTATATATTGCAATAAATCCCATATATCTTGATAAATGGGGTTATCTTTAATAAATATTTTGATGTAATGCTTTTAATATGTGTGGATACTAACCAAATTGGTAAGTTATTGGATCAATTTCATGATGGGCGTATAGGAGGCCACTTTGTAGCTAAGACTATAGCAACAAGGATAATGAGAGTAGGCTATGTTTTTCCAATCCTAATCAAATAATCCTATGCTTGGGTTAGATGTCATAAGTTATTTTTAATTGAAAATAGAATCTATCTACCTTTCCCCTCAAGCTTATCCAATTGAAATAACCATTCATGTAGTGGGGCCTAGATTTTATAGGCATGATACATCCTCCATCTTGTGCAGGTCATAAATGGGTCTTGACTACCATAGACTACTTCATCAAGTGGGTATAAGTAGTGTCCCTTAGAGAGGATAATTAAAAATCAGTCTTGGAGTTTAATGAGATCTAAGTGACCAAGTTTGGGGTCCTCTCCACAATCATATCAGATAATTCACTACATTTTAGTAGTGCAGGGATAAGTGAATGGGCTCTAAGTTATGGCATCTACCTCATTACTTCCTCAAACTATTATCCTCAGGGTAATGGACTTGAAAATTCCACCAATAATAATTTACTTAGGATCATAAAGAGGACTATGGAAGCTAATTAAAGGGTGTGGCATACCAAATTGAGGATAGCCTTGTGAAAAGATAGTGTCACCCCAAATAGAGATATTGTTCATTTTCCCTACCTTATTATCTATGGGAAGGAGGTAAGGTTACCCATATCACTTGAGTTACCATCTTTATAGCTCACACATCATCTTGAGATAATGGAGAGTGATGCCATCAAAGTGAGGATGAATGAGTGAGAGAGTTATAAGAGATAATAAATGATGATATGCATGCCATATGATCTCATCAAGATCAATTTAAGATTTCATTTGATAAGAGGGTTATCTCAAGGAATTTTTAAGAAGGTGACATCATGCTTAAGTGGAATGAGGATCAAGCTAAACTAGGTAAGCACACAAAATTTGATAGCCTATGGAGAGGACCCTATGTTGTCATTAACTGCAAGGAGTATAACACATTCCAACTATCAAAATCAAATGGTGAGTAACTCCCTATCCTAGTAAATGGGGTGTTCTATATGTATTGTTATTTAAGAACATATATTATCATTATACATAGTAATTTAGGTGTTTTTTTCTCAAAGTGTTTTTACACAGCTACTTTGTTGTTTAGTTGCCTTGTTTTCTTGTTACTTTCCTAGGTGTTTTTGTGATGGTGTTATTTCTTATATACTTTTTGTGTGAGTGGTGAGATTTTTTCTAGACCTTGAAGGTTTGTATGATGCTAATTTTGATTTTCATCTTAAGTAGAGTTTCATCTCAATTAATTCATGATTTTCATGCATGAGTCCTTTACCTTAAGGATGAGACATCTGGTTCTTAACCAACAAGAAGGTCAAACCCTAAGAGTCACCAGTGATGTTGATCTTTTTCTACCTTTGGACTCAAAAGAATCAAAATTTGCTTGTAAGTACTTGAATAATGTTCTTGTCATCTTAATTAGTCTTTGGGGTGTCATGGCAATATAAGAGAGAGTTAATTTTATTAATGTTCATGTGTTGTGCTAATGTTGAAAGTGTTGTGGTGTCACCATTTCACCTTATTTGGACTTGTGTCAAGGTTCCATCTTATGTTGACTATGTCTAAGAGCCTACACCAAGTCTTAGTATGATCTTCATTGTCTAAAATTGCACATAATAAGATGACCTATGATGTTGTAGCCCATGGTCAGTCATGTGTTCATTAAAGCATATTAAGGACCTAAAAAATATGGCAATATTAGATGGATTGGAGCTAATATGAGGGAATAATGGTAAATTTGTTTGGAACCTTTAGCTATTTTAAGGTTTTTTAGCAAATATTGAGGTAAAAACTTCAATTATTCTTACATTTTATATCATGAGTTTATTTCCTCAGAATAATGTTTACCATGTAAATAGTGTTAATAGGCCCTAAGACATCATTCAAACACCACCAAGGGTAAAATGTCCCCAAAAGGTCTCATAGACATTACAAAGTCATTATAGGGTCATCTTAATAGGCCATTCCAAGTCACTCTCTTTGAGGTTGTAGGTGTATGACCCATTCCAAGGCTATTAATTAAGATCATAACCTTCTTGATAATCAGGTCTAGAGTTGAGTGAGTATAAAAAGTTGTCCAAGAATTTAAATACCTTAATATAGGTGAGATAGAGTGATAAAAGGGTAAAATATAGGTTACAAGGTTCATTTGCATCAATTGGTTTGAGAACCCTAGCATAAACTAATGATGGTCACATTAGGTCTAAAGAGGAAGAATGGTAGAGATAGAGATATAGGCCACTATGAGACTATATATAGGGTTTAATTTTAATATAATATATTATAATAATGATTTAATACCACCATAATCACCTATATGTGGTATTATGCCTTAAATATCAGTTTAGGCCTATAAGGCCTAATACCCTATTTAGGCCCTCAAGCCTCCAACTCTACTCTTATGATAATATGAGTTCATCAAGAAGATGTGGAGCTATATTAGGTTTCATAGTGATACTAAAGGTATTAAAAAAAAAAATTTAACTAGTTATTAATATAAAAAATGATAATTTGCCCTAAAGACCTCCCCAAACTCTCTCATCACAGTCTGCCAACTCGAGTTGTAGATTAAGACATTCATATCTTACATGAAGAATTACATGGGGATTAGTGATCTTATGAAAATTTTAATACCCCTATTAACTTACCATCCATGGTATATGGATATGGATTTATGGGGATAGCTTTATGAATGATCCTTAAGACTGTAAGTATACTGAAATTGCCTAGAAGAAGCCAAAGAGGAACCAACTTTTGCTCAGATCTCATCAAACAAGATGCATGGGGGAAAAAGCTATTATGTAAATTTTATGGGTTATATTCACTCAATATTAATTTAATTAAGTCTCTAATATATTACCTATGCTTTATGAACCATCATTAATATATTAAGCCACTCCAAACCCTCCAAAACCTAGAATAAGACCCGATGGAGAATATGAGCCTACAAAGAACTCAAAATGGACTTGAATGGCCTTAAATACCATTTTATGACATTATAAAACCTCATATACACTTTTTTAATTATTAACTTGGAATTTGTAATGGGAAAAGTAGAGAAAAAGGGCCTAAAAGTGCATTTTTTTTATGTTCTATGATGTTTGATTAGTTTGAGCTCCTTAACTAGCTAAATAGACTTAATAAACCTGGGTAGAGGTAAAATTATCTCATAAAATACTTTTAATATACTCCCATGGTGATAATAATATATTTATAATAAAGTAATAAATCTTAGTTGAAGACTATCTTTTTATTTGCATAAGAAAAGTAAGGTTTTAGACCTTTTATAGGCCATCGATGGTATAGAAACTTCCAAAATACCATTGAGGTCATTTGCTAGAAGTCTTGAATGGACCTCTAAGTAAATAAAATGTCTATTATAGGTTTAAAAATTATAAATTAGATCACCTATGTAATTTTTTGGTTTGATAAAAGATTTCAAGTCTCTAATGATAGAAATGAGTGTGAAGGAGTATGAGTTTGAGTTACACTTTGGTCTAAGAGTCAATAATAGCATGGAAAGTTTCAAATAAAGCATAGGTTACTATGTAGTAAAGAGGTAATAGAGCATGATGATTAATGGAGGTATCATGAAGTTCAAGATGTCAATGAAATCTCTTTGTAACTTCTCTTTGAGAATGACCATGTAACTCCTCAATCAACCACTAGGCCACCTTGTCTAAAGTCCACTATGCCACAAAGTCAATGCATGGGGAGAATTATGATACTAATTCCTTACTCTCATTCATGTTTTTAACTAGTTTTGGATTGGTGATGGTCATTATGTCCTCCCCATTCCATCTCCATGCCACATTCTCCCTCTCTCTCTCTCTCATGTTCTATAAATTGGGCTTAGAAATTCATTGTACACATCCCTCTATTGGGTATGTAAAAACTCTACCCATTTGTATCTTGAAGCCTTTGAGATAAAACAAGGATTGATTCAACCTTTTCCATACTAGTTTCTAGTGTGTTTAGTGCTTGTTTGATTTGCATTAGTGCTATAATCCTTTATCCCTTTACAAGTCCTTGTCTCTCACCTAGATGCTAGTAGATTTCTCTTATGGAGGTCACATGGTGTGTGAAGTTTCTAATGTTTATGCTTATAGTGGAAAATGATTGGTAGTGTCTTATATCAAACCTCTCATTCATCACCCTCAGGTTATGGGCATTTAACATGGCGTCCATGTGAAGTACTAATGTGTAGGAGTCATTTTAGAGAGAGTGTGTTAGTGATTATTCCTTATCTTATCCATAAGTGCTATTGAAATGTCGAGTAGACCTAATAATTTGGTGCATCACCTCCTATTTTTAGAGTTTGTTTTCAATTCCTTTCTTTCCCTTTTTCTTTTTAAGATAAGTAGGCATAGTGATTTGAGTATAGATGATGCATCAAGGGAGTTATCCCTAAATCTAGAGACTCACCTCATTCATTAGGATACCCACACCTAGAGGTGATTCAATTGTATCATCTAGATGAGGAAAGTTTGAAACCCCTACCTCAAGGGTGTAATCCAAACGGATAACATCACTCAAATTTAAATCAATCAAATACAAGGTGTGTGTATTCACCAAGGTACTTATTCCTTTCCTTTAAACTATTAATTTCATTATTATATTAAAGGTGGGGAATGTATATGATATTTTATGATTATTTATCACCTAAATATTGTACACTTGGCAAACTCATGTCCCTAGTTATTCCTTTTAGTTCTACACATGCCTTGTTTTTAGAAGCCTTGCATCTACTCTATCTTGTGCCCCTTGTCATATCTCTTAGTCTAAATAGCCTTATATTGATGACACAAACATCCCATATTTTCCACAATGTGTAAAATGTACTTATCTTACACCTCTATAAGTTTTGATCCTATGCCTACTCTCCTTCCTAAACACTAACATATAGGTTAAACATTAGTGTCAATGTTAATATCCTAGATTGATGCATGTTTTTAATGCCCTAAAGTCATCCAATTTGGAAATGAAACATATCACAATGATTGGTTTAAGTGATTTTATTTGATTTATCTCCTAAGACAATTGATATAAATACCAATATCAACCTTCACTCATTTCCCACCCTATAATTAGACCAAAAGAGCACTCAAGTTTTAAAAATTTCATATTCTAACTTATTATAATATTAGCTAAAGAAACATCCCAACTATAGGTCTAAATTACTAAAATAATAGTCATTATGTCATATTTTCCAAGTTAAAAGCTAGGTCACTATTTTACTTACTTTACACATTTCATGATTCACACACAAACTTACACATAGGGGAAAACTACATGATTCTAAGGCCCTCTTATGGAGTATAGGCCATGTATTTATTACCCTTTGATAGTGGGGTCATTGTGGGTCAATTGGACACCATGTTCCCACTAACCCATTTTTCCCCAAGGCCACATTGAAGATGTAAATCTAGGGTTTTTCCATTTCAACCACATCAATAGTCCATGACCCAGATCTGAATGCACCATAGCAAAGATAAATCCAAACCTAGAATCATCTAGGTGGTCACATCATATTTGAGTGCATATTATGTATATTACACTAGCATCAAACCTAAAAACTAGTGTCGATGTAATTATCTCAAGCTGACGTAAGTGTTTAGAGAGCCATTAGCACCATATCCATAATCTGATGACTAGTCTATAATTGTCTTCCTACCTACTTTCTTCCTATACTAGATCCATCATTATATTAGCTTCATAAATATTTGAGTACTTTATTTTACGTCATTTGTATATCAAGCATAATTTTACTTTCCATTAATAGCCTATCTCAGTATAATAAATTTAGCATATGGTACATTTGAGTTTAGCACATTAATTATCCTACTTTAGATCTGATATTCAACCTTGTGCCCTATAATTTATACATTCTTAACCCTTTATACCCAATTAGGATAGTCTCTTATCTAGATTAGAGTTAAACATAGTTTTAATCTTATACTCTTTCTTTTATTTACTTAGAAGTTGGATATTTCATATTTTTTGGTAAATTAATGTGTTTATCTTATAAGTTTTCTCTATACCTAATATTAGTGTTACTATAAGATTTCTTATACTTTACATATCCTATTTAATATTTCCTAGACTCCCATTTGGTTTACCATGACACCTTATCAATTATAACCATTCCAATTCTTTCCTCTCTAGTTATTCTAGTTACTTGTACACTTACAACCTTTTAATTTATTTACATAATTATTTGAATTGCTTACTTTCACATTTACTTTAATATAGGTCTAGTTGAAGTTATTTCCTTGTGTCATATGTTTAGGATTTAACCCCTTTCCTTTTGGATTTTGTGACATAAGAAACCCTATTCTACATATGTAAATCCATTGTTCATTACTCAAAGACCCAAGTATCATAGGATCTATTTTATCATCCTTATTTGAGTCGAAGTCTATTAAGATATGATAGTTATAGACTAATTGTAGCCTATGCATATAGGAGTCACTAAATTCATAAATTTCATTCTCTAGAACTAACATTGGTTCATAAACCCTGTATTTGAACTTCATCATTGCTGACATGGTGATCCAAAAGTCTACCTTATAAATAACCCAAAAAATATTATACAAATATAGAGGTAATAAAATTTTGTGTGGTTTTGGAGAACAAGTCACAATAGTCATGAAAATTTTAGTTGTTCTTCTAATTTATCCACTAGATGACCATAGCAGATGCATATAACTTTGATGTAATCTAAGTACTAATAACTTCCATAGGAGGAAAAATAGTCATAACTTCACTCTACAACCCTTGAAGCTAACAATAATTTGGAGTACTCAAAAAATGAATATTTTGACTATTTTTTTTAGAAATTCATATTTTTAGGGATGAAGGATGTGAGGACAAAACTCTTTCATCCCATTGATACTAAACTATGTGGAAGGCTTGATGAATTTGAGAATTTTAAATTACTATTTAAAAAAAAGTGTGAATTTTTAGTGAGCTTAGGCATTGGCATTCCCCTCATACGTGGGGGGTACATCCATGTAGTTGGGATGATCAGTCCCCACAAGCATGGAAGACACAATGTCATATTTGTATTTTATTAAATACATAGCTTCACATATACCACACCCATGAGGTTGGGTGGACACATTCATATGGGTGTAATGAGATCAAAAGTGCTCCCGTGGTGTGCTAGATGCATCCATGCATCTTATGTGTTAGGAAGGTTTATCAAGCCCAACCTTATAATCACTTAAGTATTTTGTATGTACATTTTATATTTTCAAATTAGCTATTAATTATACCCATTACATTGAACCTAATTTTCAACTATAAATTTTCATGATTACCAAAAAAGTTGAATATGAGAATTTTGAAGACAACAATTAGCTTTGGCATGGCGTGGTCTTTCTAAAAGGACATAGGGTGAACTCTATAATCTCATGGTTTTTATACTAAATCCCTATCTATTATGAAATAGTGCCATAATACAATATCCAAATAAAGGAATGAAATTAAGGAAGACACACCAAAGGAAAGTAAACACATTGATAAAAAGGAAACAAACCAAAATCTTAAATCGCCTAAGAACCCAATAGGGGACGACATACCCTTAATATTTTTATAACTTTAGATATTGGATTTTATAAGGAAATGGGAGATTTGTTCCATCACGATAAGCTAAATTAATTTATTCTCTTTTTAAAAATGGTGAAACCTGAAAGGACCCATCCATAAGGAGTCAAACTTTACATGACTCCCCCTTGGTTATCTCCTCTTGTCCCATAAGAGGACCAAAAATAAACCTATAAATCCCATCACCTATATTTTTGATCAAATAGATTTTTAACATTTTTTAATGAGATAAAATATGATCAATGACCATCTCTCTCTCTCTCTTCCTCCATCTTTGTCAAATATATAATCATTTTCACCAATGAATCATGGAATTGATTATCCTCCACTTCCTAAACTAGTTTGAGTGTTGGTAGATATAGTGAAATAGGAATAGCCACATCTACTCCATATATTATTTTAAAAATATAAATTGTAATTTCTCTTTTAAGAGTTATTTTATCTACCCAAAAAGCATCATAAAATTTTGTACACTAGTTTATCTTATTTTAATATACTAGCTATGAACAATAATAGTTATATTTTTATTAATAGAATCTCCCTATCCATTACTTTGAGGGTAAAAATCAAAATAATGAGCTAGATAAATCCCAAATCCATAGAAGAAACCAATAATTTTAGATGAGGAAATTTTTTAAGTATTATTGGTTATTATATTTTTAAGAACACCAAATTTGACCAAAATATTATTTTTTATGAGATTAAAAAAAACATTTGAGCTTATGGATCTCACTGGAATAGTTTATACCCATTTTGTGAAATAATTTATCATTATTAACATGTGATTATACCCTAAACTTGAATTGGGATTAAATATGCCAATAAAATCTATCCCCCATTCCTAAAAATATTCTTTAATTACTAATGGTTGTAGAGATAATGCAGCCAATTTTGGTTTTCCAAAAAAAATTTAGAAAGCTTCACATTTTGAAACCCATTCTTGTACATATTTGAAAAATGTGGGATAATATTAATGGGCTTGCATTATCTTTTTGTAATGTTAGGAGAGGATAAATGACCACAACAAGCTTGATTGTGGGAACCCTCCAATAATATTTTTTGTTGTTCTTTATATACACACCTAAAAAAAAATCTATGGATACCATTATTAAATAGAGTGTTGTCCCAAATTATGTATCTCATTACCCTTAGCTTTAATACCATTTTTAATTTGGTATTAAAATTAGCTATGCATTCTCTATATTATAAGAAGTAGGCAATATTTGAATACCATTCATCTATTATATCAATTAGTTCCACAAGTGGTAGATCCTCTATTTTTTCTCACCAAGATTCTTGTGGTTAAATTATCTATGATAATTAGCTCCATCTATGGTTAATTAGAAAATAATTTTTACTCTTACCAACTTAGTAGGTTTTATCTCTATATAATATTCTTTTACTTTGGTTATCCATACTTCGATCTCAAAATCTAGTTCCTATTGTGTCAATATTTATCTAACAGATGGATATGGAACCATTACTTTTATATGAGAATTCCAGATATAAATATGAAATGTTTTATATCCTTGAAAAAAACATATGGATGTTTCTCCATAAGAGAGTGTTTAATTTCATGGAATTTTAGTCAACAACTCATGAAATCAATCAAATATTCAATGCCTTATTCATTTTTTTGTAATAAAATGGATGACACTGTATATTTATAATAGTAACAATATATAATGAAGTATTTTTGAAAATCTATGATAACTAGTGTTAGAGCATTAACAATAGATTTTTTTATTTCTTAAAAGTTTTTTTTCCTTGGTTACTCTACTTTAAATTATTATTTACTCTCATCATCTAAGTAATATGCATGGTCAATTCATAAAAATTAGGTACATATCTTCTCATTAACTTTACCTTATCAAAAAAATAATGTGTACAAGGTTTATTGGTAGGTAAAGATAATTGTTGAATTACATTGACTCTTTTAAGATCAATCTTGGTACCTTATTTATATATTACATGTCCAATGAGATTTCCTTCTATGATTAAAAAATGGACTTCTTAGGATTTAAATAATACCATGAGTTCTACATGTTTCAAAAATAATTTTAAAATGTTTATAGTGATTTTGTCTCTTCTTGGAAAACACAGTGAGATCATCTAGAGAGATCACTATAATTTGGTTCATCAAATCACTAAAAGATAAAACCATGTCTCTTTAGAAAGTGTCTCTTACATTGATAATTCTAAAATTCATTCTTTTATAAACAAATTTTCCCCACATTATATTGAATTTTTTTTATATTTATCTTTGTGAGCTACCTCCACTTAATTGTAATTGGAAAAACCATTTAGCATAGACATCATTTCAAACCATGTTAGGAAGAAATATTTATCTTATTTGTTAGGAATAAATATTTTGTATCAATGTATCATGAATTTAAGATATCTCTATATAGTTTGAAAAGAGTTATGAACCTATTACATTCTTCCTTAGAGAAACACTTATCAATATTCTCATATCTTGGTTATTCCTTTGTGCCTATATTCACCTTGTTATATTTTGGGGAGTCCTTGGGATCTTCTTTTATTTTATTATTTATATATTTATCATTATTATTAAATAATTCTTCTAATAATAATAAGCCTTGTGAAATTTTATTTCCTTTGAGTTGAAAGACTTTATCTTGATTGGTTTCATTATTTTCAAAGTTGGTTGATTATTTTATCCCACTTTTTATTTCTTATAAAGAGAATTCCTTGTAGATTGATGAACTTCCCTTGAGATATAATTTTTCTAAATTATTTATTTGATCCAAGAAGGCAATTATTTTTCATCATTATTGAACAACTATTAGTGCTCTAATTCATCAAGACTGATTGGGAGGTACATTATTTCAATAGTATAATTGTCCTTATCTATCTCATGATGAATAATAAATAAATATGTGGATATAGGCAAAGCATCATCCATAGAATTTTATTCTCTTGGCACAACAATAATATTTAAATCTTTAAACACTTCAATGTAATCCCAAACCTGAATTATATAATGTTTTAGTTTGTTGTTCTTAACTTGAAATTGATTCCACACCTATTTCACAATTAATTAAACATCTGCCCATTTCATAAAGTTTCAGACTCCCATGTCTTCATCTACCTATAATCCCAATATCAATGCTTCATATTCAATTGGATTTTTAGTACATTCAAATTGGAGTTTTTATAAAAATGAGAAAATATCATTTTGAGGAGAAATTATAATTATCCTAGCCACTAACCTTGTAGATGCACAACTTCCTTAAGATTCTAAGGTTCATACATCATTTGAATTTTCTTAGATGAGATAAAGTAGCTCCAAATCATTTTATAACATCATAATATATGTACCAAGGCCTATTTCATTATATAAGATATCTGATTTAGAATTATTTGATTTTGTACCAAGTTTTTGGTTTTAGGATCTGAAATGAGTTTTTATTCAATTCCTTTTAATAGAATAGTAATGTGAGACTAGACCATCTAAATTTTTCCACCAAGATCTTTGAAAAAGGTTATACTTTATAAGATCCCATAGCTTGGAGAAATATTTTCCACCAAGATTTTCATCTTGATCCTTTTTGTGATAACATTATTAGGGCCACATGTATGTCTTTAATTTTCCTAATGAGAGGGGCTTGTTTAGTTTCCATGGAATAACAAAAACCAAATGGATTTTTCCATGTTAAACCTAAGTGTAGGCACTATTTCTAAATTATATATCACCTCAGTCTTGTACAATTGGAAAATATATATGATGGATGTTGTTTTATGATTTTTTGAGTCTACAAGATAAACACAAATGAAATAAAAGTGGTTTGAATGCAACAGGGTAATATTCAAAATTCAATTATGTATAGTAAAATCAATATAATTTACCAATGCACACATGGACAAAAAAATACATGTAAATACAAAGTAACTAATGGATAGAAGAGAGAATATCTTGTTTGATATTTCGTTTTGAGGTGTGATAGTGATAAAAATTCATCATAGGACTACACTAAAATTTTAGGCCTTGTTCATTCTGTGTTTTGACTATTTTTATCCACCTGATGTTTGTATTGAATAGGGATAATTGTGTCGATGTAGGTGAAAATATATATTGAAAATAATGTGTGTGTGTATGTATGTATGTATATATATATATATATATATATATATATATATGTATGTATGTATGTATGTATGTATGTATGTATGTATGTATGTATGTATGTATGTATGTATGTATGTATATATATATATATATATATATATATATATATGTATATATATATATATGTATATATATATATATGTATATATATATATATACATATAATATATATGTGTGTATATATACATATACATATATACATACACATATACATATATATACATATATACATATATATATATATATGTGTGTGTGTGTATATGTATATATATATATACATACATATATATATATATATATATATATATATATATATATATATATGTATACATATCTATGTATGTATGTATGTATATGTATGTATGTGTGTGTGTATGTATATGTATGTATGTGTGTGTGCGTGCGCGCGCGCGTGTGTGTGTATATATATATGTATGTGTGTGTGTGTGTGTGTGTGTGTGTGTGTGTGTGTGTGTGTGTGTGTGTGTGTGTGTGTGTGTGTGTGTGTGTGTGTGTAATAATATAAAGTATCATAAATAAATAGAATGGATAGAATAAACCTATGTATATGATGTGTGGAAATGTTTCTAGATCACTAGAGACTGAAGAATGGAACTTGAAACCTCATCCATCTTCTAGCTAGGAAAATGAGTGAAATTACAAGTGGTAAACTAGGTTTCACCCTGGTGGTGGTATACCTATAGTGGGGAGAGTTGCGAGGTGACCATGCCCCAAACTTAGAATAAATAGAGTGGTGCTTTGGTTTTTGATAGTATCATTTCCCAAAAATCATACTCAAGTGCAAACTATGTGTGTGTGTGTGTGTATCCTAGTATAGGATGAGTAGTGTAATCAATATCACCCAAAAAAATAGTGAGACTAGATGGTTTAATCATTTCAATCTAACTAAAAATAAGAGCCAACTATTATAGATGGGAAAGACTCAATAATAGTCAATAATAGTCCAACTTGTGTATTAGTGCATAAAATTCTATGGTATAGTAATATTCCATAATAATTTGGTGAATCTAGAAGATAGACTAGTGTTTGAGTAAATATAAGGAGATAACCCTTATCTATACCCCCTATCATGTCTGGTGTGATTAAAGTAACCTATATATAATGGCAATACTAGTGTATGTAGAGTTGACCTAGATATGGATCTCAATCATATGTTGTGAAAGAGATATGGTAAGTTTTTTTATGTCATAAGTGTGGAGGACATATTTCTAAAACATGCCCCCACTAAATCTTAAACTATGAACATATGGAAGCCATGTCTATATAGCATGCCCCAACTAATTATGAAATTGTGAACATGTGGAATGCATGTTTATATGACATTCCCCTACTAAATTTTAAATTGTGAACATATGGAAGCCATGTTTATATGACATGCCCCCATTGAATTTGAAATTGTGAACATGTGGAAGGCATGTCTAATAGGACATGCCCCAACTAAAATGTGCCCCCCCTTGGGATGATGGGAAATATTACATGTGAGTCACCTCATCACAAAAGTAAAAAGTGTAAATCTCATGTATATAGTAACCAATTTTTTGTTCTAGTAGTAGTGGTACCAAATAATGTAACATTATTTGGATGACCATTTTGGGATCTATGTTAATAGTTATGCGTAAGCAAGAAAATTAGGTGATTTTTAGTAATTATTTAAAGTATTCAAATTTTATATAATATGAAATATCTCATTTATTTGATTCTAATGCAACTTTTAATTTTGAATATGGACAACCATTGGTCAAGATATGTGTATTTGAAGTTCTTATAGAAAGTGTATATTAGGTACATGAATATTTGTGCACATCCCAATATAATATATCAAATTAATAAAAGGGTTTATGAAATAATCATTATTTAAGTGGAAAAATAATACCATTGATAAATATAATTTTAACTTCCAAATTTGAGGTTGTATAGTTTAAGGAATATAAAGTGTCCTTAAATTGAATAATATAGTCTTGCATAGGCTTGCTCTCATTTTGTGTCAACATTTTAAAATGTTATAATGGTAACTTAGGTAAGGTGTAACAATGAAAATCTGATAGGAATACATTTTAAAATTATTTTAAATTTGATAAGGAACCATTTAGAAGGCTATAATACCAATCAAGAGCCCCTTTGGTTAAACTATGTTGGAAAGCTTTTAATAGAAAACTTCCATTTTGGGTCCAATTTCCAAAGGACTATATGTATTGTTGCAAGTGTATAATAAGATCCCCTTGACCATAAAATGAGGATAACTTAGAGATGATAAATTTTGAAGGACAAGGATACTTAAATAAATATATAGTGATTGGTTGCTCTACTAAAATATTATCCTCAAATATAGCCTCATGAGAAGAAAATTGAAACTTAAGAGTGTTAACTTATTGTTGCAAATATCCCATGGTAGTCATGATAGATAACATATCACAAAGAATATTTGGAAAAAAAATTAGAGGATATAAATTACAAGTGAATATTTTTTTGGGGTAGTAAATATATATTGTAATTTAATCAAGAAATAGGAAGGAGTAGTACATATATTTTGCTCATTACAAGGTAGAGATAGAGAAGGAATTTCACTATTTTCATATGATTTATCCAAAGAAGGGATAGAGTTTTCAACATGAGTATCATTTGGGAAAGAAGGCACACACTTAGTTTCATAAATATTGACATCATGGGAGATAGGATTAGAACATTCATTTTTTTTGAAATTTGTATCATTAGAGGGGGAAGATTATTCAACTATTTCAATATTTTCATCATGGGAAGGAGAAAATGAATCGTAATTTTTTTATGCAAATAAATAATGTATGCATGAAAAAAATTTGACTTATAATATCATGAATCATACCATTTTGCATATCTATTTTATCCTCCTTGTACAAGGTCTTAAAAATGCATTATTGGTGACTCTTCAAACCCTTCATCATTAGAAATAAATAAAGTAGGAGAACTAGGATCCTCATACCCAAGAGGCATATCATCACACTCATAACCATATAAACAAGTGAAATTGACATTTATTGGTTCATTTCTAATTGAAATTTCATCATTAGTTCTTTCAAAATCATAGTTATAATCAGAATAAGGGGTTGGTTTCTATTTTTGAGATTCCATTAGATTTTCATATGCTACACATTGATTATCAGGCACATTGAACAAGTGATCAAAAGGATGAGTTTTTTTACATGGATTTTAATTAGTGATTCTATAATGATTTTAAATTTGCAAAAAATTAAAAATAATCCAACCACAACAAAAAATGCATAGATATATATAAACATTCCTAAACTAGGGCCACGCAATAAAATTAGAACTGCAAAAAATATACATCAATCTAAAATGAATTTTTCAAGAAGAAGAAAACCCAACATGAAAACTAGGGTTTTGGATCAATAAATAGAGGATGAGTTCACCAAATGTTTCATGATTTTTTTAGTCCACAAGATAAACATGCAAATAATAAAAACTATTTGAATGTAATAGAGTAATATTCATAATTCAATGATGTACAATAAAATCAAGATAATTTACCAATTCACACGTGTATAATAAAATACAGTAAATACAAATTGATTAAGGGATAGAAGATATCATATCTTATTTGATATTTTGTTTTGAGGTGTGATAGTGTTCATAATTTGTCACAAGATTTCACTGTAATTTTAGGCCTTATTTTTTTTACTTTTTGACTATTTTTATCCACTAGATGCTTGCATCGAATATGGATAGATGCATTAACATAGGTGTCTACCTATGATGTAGGTGTCCAACTCAAAATAAAAATAGGGATGGATCCAAATTTATATAGGTCTGTGTTTTCACCTATATAACTATTTTGTACCTCAAATTACATTTGCGTATGTGTGAGTAATGAACAAAACCCTAGTTATTTTTCATTGGACTTATTTTGACTTGGTAAAAAAGGGGTTAACACATGATTCAAGCTAACCTTAGTAACCCTAGTTGTTGATAAGTGTTGCCTACATAGAAAATAATCTAAAGAGGGCCTTAGACTTGCATGTAGTTCTCCCTCCTAATTGTGTAACTATATATTATTTCTTATATAGTAACCCTTCATATAAATCATGAAAGAATATGGTAATATTTTGAGTGTTTCAGATATTCAACTTAGTACTATAGTTTAATTTGATAGCTAGTAATGTAAAATATTTTTTAATTATAACTTGTTCTGTCAAACTTTCCAAGCGGTTTAATATTAATATAACCTTTTATATATAGGGATCACTTGATTTTTAATTAAGACCTAATGGTGAGTGAATAGCCAATAATAGAATGAACAAATGGGACTAAAAAATGGTCATAAAATTGAAATATATAGAAAAGGATAAAAGAATAGGTTTATACACTTGCACCATGGTTGGAAACAAACATAAATATAAGTGTACATCATGGATGTAATTATCTAAGGGATAAAAACACATAAATGATAGAATAACAATTAGTGATCCCTAGAAAATTATGGATAAAATGTGTCATACCAACATACATTTGTAAGAGGCAAGTAAAAGCAAGTAAAATCCATTGAAACTAAAGAGATCCACAAAGGATCACACCACAAGATATTTCATTCTTGTTCAATAGGTATACACATATAAAGATCTATAAAAACATTCTATAAATTATGATTGTACCAATTATGGTTATTTATAGATGTACCTTTAGATTCTAGACCTTTCTCTCTACCAAAAGGCTTACATACACTATCTCTATGTGCATAATTACTTATCTCTTAGTCTAACCAATGTTATTACAATGACTTAGACCTTATATCTTGCTCAAAATTTTATAAACCTACTTATCTTCCATCTCTACGAGTTCTAGACCTACACCTATTTTCTAGTTGTCTAGACACTTGCATCCTAGTTAGACACCTATGTCGAGATAAGTATCCTATCCCAAATAAAGTGTATAGTGCCCTAGATTCATCCAATTTATAAATGAAATGAATTCTTATGGTTGGCCTAAGTTATTTAATTTGAGATATTATATAAATGGATTGGTATAAATATAATATCAACCCTCAATCATTCCTCACCTAGAAAATATTTATGAACACGTATCAACTCACAAGGAAACTTACCAAAAGCATTCTATCAAGCACTCAAGTGAGAAAATATTACATATTTTCTCCTATTTCCATATAAATCATATGGAAAACACATCTACATATCTAAAGTAATGGAGTATTCCAAGAGCTATATTTTCCAACTTATAAGCTAGGTCATTTTTGTACTTGTTTATCACACATTACATGATTCACACACAAGCCAACATGTAGGGGAGAACTAAATAAGTCAGAGGCCCTCTTCATAGTATTGTATATGTAAGAAGTACTCATTAACAAATGGGAATTTGGGGTATCTCAACACTATGTTTTCACCAACCCATTTTTCCCATAGCCAATATGAAGATGAATAACTAGGGTTTTACTATTTGATGAGTGATAGTCTATTATAAATATGAATGCACAAGAGTGAATGTGACACAGAACCTATAAGAATATAGGTTGTCACATATTATTTTAATAGGTATTATATATTGGACACCTACATCTAAGTCAGATAGTAGTATCAAGGTAACCATCCTAGGTCGATGCAAGTGTCTAAGGCTACATAGGCAAAAAATTTAGAATCAGGTAATTGTTCTAGAATCTATATCTAGTCCACTTCTATTTGTTTTAGATCTAGAACTATATTATCATTAGAACCATATAAGTATATTTTTTTCATTGTTATTTGAATATCTATCATAGTTGTCCTTTCCATTTTTATCATATCTCAGAATAATAAATTAGTATATGTTTATTTGAGTTTCATAAATAATTAGCCTACTTTAGATATAGTTTACCATCCATGTTCCCTAGGATATATCTTACCCCGTTAACCCTATATATCCCCACATAAATATTTTAAAGTTAAACATTTTATGAACCCAACTATTTCATCTACCAAACGCTAGATTTTGATTTAGGGTCTTGATTCTCTATTTTGATTTTAGATTTAACAAGATTTTACAAGTTAAAAAATAGATTTCCTTTCCTATTAATATGTTCAATATGGATGCATGTGTAGATAATTTTATGTTACAATTTATAATTGTAACAACATTTTACTATTTTATAGTGTTGATATAAAGTATTAGCCATAGAAATAAGTAGATTTTTCAACATAATGAGAGGGTTTTAATCTCTCTCCAAAATTCATTTTGTAATACACTAGAGCAAGTTCCTTTTAAACTTAACCTCATAGGAAGTGGTATTACTAATAATTTAGGTATCATGTATCCTAAAATTTCAATATTCAAGATTTTAAATCAATCCACTATCTATAAATATATCTTGTATGAATCATTATGTGATAACTATGTACAAAGTGATATAACATTGGTTAATTTTGTAAATATTATGCATATTTTGTGAACATTATGTACAAAGTGATATAACATTGGTTAATTTTGTAAATATTATGCATATCTAACACACATTATTGCCTCTAGTTGTAAAGATGTGTTTTCTAAAAATATCATTTATCAAGACTTAATTCCATAAATATAAATGTCTCCTCAAATCATGAAAACCAACATGAACATATGTAACAAATCTCAAAGACATATAATGATGTTATAAATAAAATTTCTCTTAGATTTGTTACACAAATCACCATTATACAAGGATATTTATATGGGAACCATTGACATGTTGGGCTCCCAGTCAAAATGTCAACCTCTACAATCAAAAAACTACCCTTGACACCCACCCAAGCTTGCACATGGTGATCTTCTTGCATGGTGATGTATTCTTCAGTCTCATTTTGAACCTTGTTAGCATTGATTAAGGTTTCATGTTTGTGTTATAACTTGCTTGGGAGATCCATATGGCATACCTTGTTTTGAAGTCCTTGGGTGATGCATTAGGTGGTCATAGTGGTCATTGAGTGAGTAGAATAGTTTTCATGTCCTTTCCAAGCCTTGAGGTTGGTCTAAGCATAATTTGATAAGATTAAGGATCTTTAGTAAAATTTAAGGTAATTTGAATATTTTAAGGTTTATAGTTCTTATGGTATATGAGCTTATTTTAAGAATTTCCTTGAAAAGAGACTTTTCTAGCAAGATAGAGAGGATGTCTAATCCTTGTCTAAAGCTATGACATGAGGTCTAAGATGTACATAAGGCTATTTTCCATGACATATCCATCCAAGCCTAGTTCAAACCTTGATTTATCCTTTAACTCATCAAATGACCCTCAAACACATCATATTGGTCACAACGCATTATAAAAACTTTAGAAAGGGTAATGTTTTAGGTATCTAATTATTTATAAAGGTATTAAAAGGGTCCCATTTTCATCATAGTCATGACTAGGCAATTTCATATGCATATAGGTCCATTTTAGAACTCAAATCCATATTTTACTCACCAAATGGGCCCCACACATGGGAAGGTGTGTCTCTTAAACTCCACTCAACCATAACACCAAGTTTGAAATGTGGTTGAACTTATTTTTTCCCTTATCCTTCCCTCTAATGGCATCTTAAGGTCTAAAGCGTGGGAAAATGTAGGAAAACAAGCTATTTGTAGGTGTTTTTTAGTGTTATATGGACCTGTATAGTCATTTTCATATAATCAAAGATCATATATTGCATTAGGGATCATGAAAAGTATTCTAAACAAGTTTTATTTGTAAATGCTATAAAATAGGCCCAAAACCAAACTCTCCCTTCCATCATCCTCCTTGGTAGTCCAAAAGAACTTTCAAGTTTTTTATCATTCCATATAGGAGAGAGAAAGTGAAGATACAAGACTTTGGTAAGAGTAAGGGGGTCTCATGACCTCTCCATTCTTGGAATTTGTCTATATATTCATGGTCTATGCTCTATTAACAAACACTAATAATACAGATACTCAAATGGTCTTCTTTATCTGTGTAGGGGTCAAATTTGCATCATTTTTGGTGCACCATTGAGATGGTTTAACAAAATTTCATTTTTAGGTGTGTTAAAAATGTCCTTAGGGTACTTCCATGGTATCCCCCACCCTTATTTCACATGTGTGAGGGTTTGGGAGTAAACAATCTTCATGTTTTCACTTTTACAAGTTATAGGTAATGTTCTTGTAGCAGAGTCTTCAAGGCATGATGATGTAACTATATATTGGTTTGGGTTATGTAATGGATTATTAGAGTCCACCTAAGTTCCTCTTCTCTCCCAGGCACATCTAAGCCACCATCAGGCTAAATAATCTCTTCATGTTCTTATCTCTAATATGACTATTGTGTATGTAATGTGAGATTCTTGAAAATGTAAACATGTGTCTTTATAGTGACTATGGAGAAACATCAAGATAAGTTATAATATGTAATATCCTCATATTATGTTCATGTTCTATTTATTTTTTATCATTCCCCCACTTCCCTATACTCAGATCCACTCTCCTCATCAATCCTTGAGAAATTGACCTTCACTCAGGCACCTACATGCTTAAGGTAGTCTAAACAAATGGAGGATTTTTGGGATGAGACATACTAAAATATTGAGGAACCTTGAAATTAATAAGGGAATATAAAAGTTATGGGATTAAAGATAATATTGTAATATAATATCAACACTTGTAACTACCCTAGGATGATAACTCAGTCAAGACACTAATAAAAATAGTATTGTGCATGTAGGGTAGGTGAAACACTAATGTTTGATAAGGTTAATAATGTTTTAATGGGTTATAATGAGTGGTATTAGTTCATAAATATGTTTTTTTCATCCAAGGGAGCATAAACATCAATCATCTCTCAGAGACCACTCACAGTCAAGGGCCTGAGACTACAACCTATAGGCCTAATTGTAAGTAGAGAGAAAGTTAGTCAAGGGAGCCCTGTTTAAGTTGAAAGGAGCATGAGAGAGATAAGAGAAACAAATTAACATAGTATAAAAATTCAAAATCATGTATGGAGGAATTATTTTAAGTAAACACCTCACCTCTTCCTTTCTCACTCATAGTCCAAGGGCTCAAAATTACATCTACAGTCTTGAATGAAAAGGATGGATAAATTGAGAAAATGGACCCATTATAGGGTTTATTGAAGTGTGTGAAGGTAAAAAATATGAATAAATTAATAAAATGTATTTGATGTTAATATTTATAAAGTTTTCATTAGAACAAATCTCATCTCTTATACAGTCCTGGTAGACTTAAGAGCACCTACAGGGAGGGTCATATAACAAGGCCAAAATTTGTTGAATGTTATGTATAAGTGAAGAGTTAGAGTGAAAATAGGTGCATAGTAATTATCTTAAATATCTCCATAGACAATTATATTTGGTTCTTTGAGGTATATAAAAAGGGTCTTTACAGGATTTAGGCCCATTAGGCATAAAAATTGATATAAATAGGACTATGCTTTATAATTGAAGGCCAGTTACATGCTTAAGGGTTGTTTAAGGATATAGAAACATTATAGAAATAAGTGTAAATATATGTAATATAGTCTTAAATAATTTATGAGTCTCATATTGGTAAAAATAACCTAATTGCCTATTGGGCCCAATAGGCCTAAACTAGTATTTATAGGCATGCACATCATATTTGAAGGCATGTGCATGCCCTGAGGTTGTTAGAGGTTTGAAGCCATAAATAAAAGAAATGAGAGAAAAATTACAAGGTTTTAATGAGGATGAGAACCTAAAATTAAATATGATAATCACTCTAATAAGATATTAGGGATATACAAACCTAGCCACTCATAAACCCTAGGCATATTCAAGAAGGAGTGTAGGCAACAAAATTGAAAAAAGAGCCCATTTGAGAGGGTGTTATCAACATTGAAAGCATTTAATATGATTTTAAAACTCCACCATCATTTTTGTATGGATATAAAGAGATATTTAGGTCCCCAATACTATTGTCAATGCATTTTAGGCATGATAGTAGACAGTGACTTAGGCAAACCTACAAAGAGAAAAAGGTAGAGATGGTATTTTGAGTTAGTGAAGATAATTACAGAGTATGTAAATTATGTGGATAGGGTGATATGATGATTTTAGGGACATAAATTTACCTATAAAATTCTTCAGTGTATTCTTTCACAGACAATTCTTTTTGCTTCAAATTTTGTAATTGCTTAAAAAGATTTGCTTGATAATCTTTAGGCATAAACTTACCTTTCATTTTTGCTACCATTCTATCCCAGCTTCTGATCTTTGGCTTCCCTTTCTTTCTCCTTTCTTCTTGCACTCCATCCCACCGCAGGGATGCATGTTTCTTTAGCCTTGTCATGGCATATTTGACTTTCTTTTCATCTTCTTCAATCCCTTCATACTCAAAATATTTATCTAATGCATTAATCCAATCAATTAATTCTTCAACATTCAAATTACCTTCGTACATTGGAACCTCCATTTTTGGCTTGGTGTTCACCTTCATAATGGCTTTGATCAACCTCTCCTCAGCTGTTTCTTCTTCCACCACCAATTCATCTTCTAGTGGTTCCTCTTCTCCGTCACTGACTTCACCCATGTCAGTGCCCCTTCTTTGAGCCATCTCCAGGTCTTGCAGCCTAGCTGTCAGGTTCCTAATCTCCTCTGCCAATGCAACCTGTCCTCCAGGTCTCCTTCCTCCAGCTCTACCTCTGTTCCTGATTCTCATGGCCATCTTTGTTTTCTATTCACAAATCTGGTTCTGCTTCTCTTTTGCCTGGATCACAGGCTCTGATACCAAAATTGATGAATTTATTTTGTAACACACAGGGTACACTCAAAGTTTCTTCTTTACATAATTTTCAATTTGAAATTTTTTTAGCAGAAAGCCTTTTATGGCAGGCATAAAACACCCAATTAATAAAATATATAAATATATATTTTATTTAGCAACGTCCAGCATGCATTTCTAAACGCTGAAGTGTATTTGATCTGTTGGGGCGGCCCAATGCACCCAGCATTACAATAAAGACTTTTCAAACAATATAATTTAAACTAAATACTGCCCAGCTTTCCTGTTAAACACATTAGGCGCTCAAAGCAGACTTGATACGGCCCAATGTTCTTGTCTTAATACCTTGAATGTTCGAACAGGTTTATATATATGTTGCAAACAGTTTGGAATTTTAAACAACTGACTCAATAGAATAAACGCAATACTTAAAAAAAAACCAACAACATGACCAGAAGTCATATGGCTGCGCTTAGTGGCTTCCAGCAACGCCTTTCTCAGGCAACCGGATTTTTTTTTTCTTTTTATTATTACAAAAACTCAATGGATTAATAAATCAAATTTAACACACCTGGACATCAATCTTTGTTCTACGCCCCTGTTCTCTTCTACTTCACCTTCCCCTGCTTTTTTTTTTAACACACCCGCTTTATTCATAACCACAGGGAATTATACATCAAAAAAATGTGGATTCTCCTCTTCTGCGCCCCCTTGTCTCCCTGTTTCCCCTGTTTACAACAAGAACAAAAACTCCATACAAATCATACGGTTTTTAACCGATCTTATAATAGGCTAAATTACAACAGCCTTCAACAGAACAAAAACAGATGGAAAACGATTGCCAGATATCCCCCCAAACAGATTTAAAAATCATCAGAGGAAGATATCGGTTCTGTTTTATTTAGAAAATAGACAAATTTTGAAAACTAAGATAAATAAAGAAATGGCGGAAAAAAAAAAGAAATCCTATGTTAATTATAAGGATGCTCCTGCATCATTCTTCCAAGGAGCAAAAGAAGCGTTCTTCACTTGTTGTTTTTCTTTAGCAGTTCTTCTTCGCTTATGCCCAGCTTAAGGATGTCGTTTGTAGTCAACCATGTTGCATCTTCAACTGGCAGATTCCTCCACTTGGCTAGATATTGGAAATATTCTTTGTCTCTTGTCTTTTTAACTATTTTTTTGTCCAGAATACTCTCAATCTCCTTTGGCACTTCCTTTGGTAGTTGCTGCTCCCATTGGATAACTTCATCTATCTCTGTTTCAGTTTCTTGGTCTGGTTGTTCTTCATCCTTGTATGGATATAAATCTGCAATATTAAAAATTGGAGAGATTCCAATCCCCTTTGGCAGTTCTATTTCATATGCATTATTTGAAAATTTCCTTATTACCTTGCATGGTCCTATTTTCTTTACCTTCAGTTTGTTATATTCTTTCTTTGGAAACCTCTCTTTTCTGAGATGAGCAAGAACAAGGTCTCCAATATTGAAACTGACCTCTCTTCTCTTTTGATCTGCCCTTAACTTATACTTGATGGTATTTTCTTCAAGTTTCTTCTTTACCTGTTCATGCAAATTTTGCATGGCATTGGCAAATTCTTCCGCATCAGCACTCCTTGTCTCCATATTACTTAAATTTCTTAACTCATACACGCCTCTTGGATGCATTCCATACATGATTTGAAATGGACTCAATCCTGTACTTCTGTTAGGAGAATCATTATAGGCAAATTCAGCTTGTGCAAGTGCAAGATCCCATTGTTTCGGATGCATACTTACCAGGCTTCTCAAGATGTTGCCCAAGCTTCTATTGACAACCTCTGTTTGGCCATCCGTTTGAGGATGATAGGCTGAACTGAAACTTAGCTGTGTTCCCAATTTCTTCCATAAGGTTCTCCAAAAATGTCCAACAAATTTGGTGTCCCTGTCAGAAATAATACTTCTAGGCAATCCATGCAATCTAACAATATCCTGGAAGAATAGATTAGCTATGTGAGTAGCATCACTTGTTTTGAAACATGGAATAAAGTGAGCCATCTTTGAAAACCTATCTACCACAACAAATATGGAATCATGGCCTTTTTGAGTTCTTGGCAAACCAAGTACAAAATCCATGCTTATTGAATCCCAAGGCCTATTTGGAATGGGTAGTGGCTGGTACAAACCTGTGTTTTGACTGCTTCCTTTGGCATATTGGCATATTCTACATCTTTCAACAAATTTCTTAACATCATTACTCATACCTGGCCAATAGTAGTGAGCACTCAATTGTGCTAATGTCTTGTTCTGCCCAAAATGTCCTGATAAGCTGCCACTATGTTTTTCCTTCAACAAATTTTCCCTCATAGAATTCTTGGGAATGCAAAGCTGGCTGCCTCTGAACAGCAGACCCTCTTGGACCATGAAATATATCCAGGGACTTCTTTCAACTCTTACCGGATTCATGCAAGCTTCATATGGTTCCTTAAAGTCTGGATCTTCCTTATATAGTTTCTTCAAATCTTCAAATCCCATAATACTTACTTGAGACTCTTGTATGATCAGATTTCTCCTGCTTAAGGCATCTGCAACCTTGTTAGATTGTCCTTTCTTATGCTTAATAGTGAATGTGAAACTTTGTAAAAATTCAATCCATTTGACATGCTTTTGATTCAACTTATCCTGATTGCTAATGAACTGTAAAGCATAATTGTCAGTGAACAAAACAAATTCCTTAGGCAAAAGATAGTGCCTCCACTTCTTCAAAGCTTGTACAAGAGCATAGAATTCTTGATCATAAGCTGAATATTTCTTCTTAGCATCACTTAACTTCTCACTAAAGTATGCTATAGGCTTCCCATCTTGACTTAAAACAGCACCTATTGCAATTCCACTAGCATCACATTCTACTTGAAAAAGCTTATTAAAATCAGGCAAGGTCAAGATTGGCTCTTCAGTTACCTTCTTTTTCAACAATCTGAAACTCTTATCAGCAGCCTCAGTCCAACAAAAACTCCTTTTATCACCCTTGATTGTATCTATCATTGGAGCAACAATTCCACTAAAATTTCTTATGAATTTCCTATAGAAGCTAGCCAAACCGTGAAAGCTTCTTACCTCATATGTGCTCCTGGGTGTAGGCCACTCAAGTATGGCTTTAATCTTTTCTTTATCCATCTTCAATCCTTCTTTGGAAATCACAAATCCCAAATATATCAATTCTGTTTTCAGAAAACTGCACTTTTTGACATTGATTAGCAACTTCTCCTCATGTAGTTTACTCAACACCATTCTCAAATGTTTCAAATGATCTTCTTTAGTTTGACTAAACACCAAAATATCATCCAAATATACTATCACAGACTTACCAGTGAACTCCTTCAGCACTTCATTCATCAGCCTCATGAAGGTGCTTGGTGCATTGGTTAGTCCAAATGGCATAACTAACCACTCATAGAGTCCATCATTAGTCTTGAAGGCTGTTTTCCATTCATCCCCTTCTCTTATCCTAATCTGATGGTAACCACTTTTCAAATCTATCTTAGAGAAATATGTAGCTCCACTTAAACAATCAAGTAAATCATCAATTCGTGGCAATGGAAATCTATACCTGATAGTAATCTTGTTGATTGCTCTGGAGTCCGTACACATTCTCCAACTCCCATCTTTCTTAGGACTCAACACTGTAGGGACAGCACAAGGACTTAAACTCTCTCTTACCAATCCTTTGTCTAATAATTCTTGAACTTGATGTTTGATTTCTTCATTCTCCTTTGGTGTCAACCTGTAGGCAGCCTTGTTTGGTAGATTTGCTCCTGGAATCAAGTCTATGTGGTGACTAATACTTCTCAATGGTGGTAACTCATCAGGTAAATCATCTACCACAATGTCAATGTATTCATTCAACATATCTTGAATCTCTAGTGGCAACTCAATCAACTTAGTACTAGTGACTACACTCCTTGGCTTACCAATTACAGCAAAGTTTACCTCTTCTTTCTTCATTTGATGTAGAAACTCTTTGCCACTTACTATCAAAACTTTAGAATTCTGTCCAACAACAGCAGCAGCCTCTTCTTTCAATGGTGTAAGTGTATGCTTGATCCCATCCTTTTCAAACATGTATGTATTCTGCCTTCCATCATGTATGGCCTTCCTGTCAAATTGCCAAGGTCTTCCAAGCAAGATATGACATACATCCATGGGCATGACATCACATAAAATCTGATCCTTATATGTTCCTATCTGAATATCTACTTTGCATTGTTCACTTACCAGAAGTTTGTGTCCTTTTTGTAGCCAAGAGACTTGATAAGGTGTAGGATGTACCTCCTTCTTCAAGCCTAGTTTCTCCACCATCTCAGTTGACACAAGATTGTCAGTACTTCCGCTGTCAATAATGACTTTACAGCATTTCCCTTTACTCTTACATGTGGTTCTAAATAAAGTTTTTCTTTGAGGTGGTTCTATAACTTCTTTATTTGGTTTTAACAATATTCTTTTCATCAAAAGAGACTCACCTTCTTCTGGAGTATCTTCATAAGCTGCTGTAACTTCTGCATTTTGTTTTTCACCTTCAATCACATGTACACTTCTCTCATGGCTGGTAGAAGGGTTCTCTGTACACTCATATGCCCTATGCCCTGCATACTTGTTGCATTTAAAGCATTTGCCCATGAATCTTCCTCTTCCTCTCTGATATCCTTGGTATGGTCTTCTTCCTCTTGGTATATAGCTGCCTCTTGAACTTTGTGAGCTGTTGGCTTCTTCATGAGATGTTTGTAGCTGTCTTCTACCTCCTTGAAATCCTCTACCTCTGTTGAACCTACCCCTTCCTCTTGAGAAGGATGTTTGTTTCCTTGCAATCTTCTCCTCAGCTTTCAAGGCAAATTGATATGCCTCCTCAACTGTCTTAGGAATGAGAAGACTAATTTCATCTTGAATGGCAAATTTCAAGCCATTGGTGTATCTGGCTACCTTTTCTGTGTCATCCTCAATGTGACCTGATCTTATAGTCAACCTATAAAATTCTTCAGTGTATTCTTTCACAGACAATTCTTTTTGCTTCAAATTTTGTAATTGCTTAAAAAGATTTGCTTGATAATCTTTAGGCATAAACTTACCTTTCATTTTTGCTACCATTCTGTCCCAGCTTCTGATCTTTGGCTTCCCTTTCTTTCTCCTTTCTTCTTGCACTCCATCCCACCGCAGGGATGCATGTTTCTTTAGCCTTGTCATGGCATATTTGACTTTCTTTTCATCTTCTTCAATCCCTTCATACTCAAAATATTTATCTAATGCATTAATCCAATCAATTAATTCTTCAACATTCAAATTACCTTCGTACATTGGAACCTCCATTTTTGGCTTGGTGTTCACCTTCATAATGGCTTTGATCAACCTCTCCTCAGCTGTTTCTTCTTCCACCACCAATTCATCTTCTAGTGGTTCCTCTTCTCCGTCACTGACTTCACCCATGTCAGTGCCCCTTCTTTGAGCCATCTCCAGGTCTTGCAGCCTAGCTGTCAGGTTCCTAATCTCCTCTGCCAATGCAACCTGTCCTCCAGGTCTCCTTCCTCCAGCTCTACCTCTGTTCCTGATTCTCATGGCCATCTTTGTTTTCTATTCACAAATCTGGTTCTGCTTCTCTTTTGCCTGGATCACAGGCTCTGATACCAAAATTGATGAATTTATTTTGTAACACACAGGGTACACTCAAAGTTTCTTCTTTACATAATTTTCAATTTGAAATTTTTTTAGCAGAAAGCCTTTTATGGCAGGCATAAAACACCCAATTAATAAAATATATAAATATATATTTTATTTAGCAACGTCCAGCATGCATTTCTAAACGCTGAAGTGTATTTGATCTGTTGGGGCGGCCCAATGCACCCAGCATTACAATAAAGACTTTTCAAACAATATAATTTAAACTAAATACTGCCCAGCTTTCCTGTTAAACACATTAGGCGCTCAAAGCAGACTTGATACGGCCCAATGTTCTTGTCTTAATACCTTGAATGTTCGAACAGGTTTATATATATGTTGCAAATAGTTTGGACTTTTAAACAACTGACTCAATAGAATAAACGCAATACTTAAAAAAAAACCAACAACATGACCAGAAGTCATATGGCTGCGCTTAGTGGCTTCCAGCAACGCCTTTCTCAGGCAACCGGATTTTTTTTTTCTTTTTATTATTACAAAAACTCAATGGATTAATAAATCAAATTTAACACACCTGGACATCAATCTTTGTTCTACGCCCCTGTTCTCTTCTACTTCACCTTCCCCTGCTTTTTTTTTTAACACACCCGCTTTATTCATAACCACAGGGAATTATACATCAAAAAAATGTGGATTCTCCTCTTCTGCGCCCCCTTGTCTCCCTGTTTCCCCTGTTTACAACAAGAACAAAAACTCCATACAAAGCATACGGTTTTTAACCGATCTTATAATAGGCTAAATTACAACAGCCTTCAACAGAACAAAAACAGATGGAAAACGATTGCCAGATATCCCCCCAAACAGATTTAAAAATCATCAGAGGAAGATATCGGTTCTGTTTTATTTAGAAAATAGACAACTTTTGAAAACTAAGATAAATAAAGAAATGGCGGGAAAAAAAAAGAAATCCTATGTTAATTATAAGGATGCTCCTGCATCAATGAATGATATTGGTGCATCACCATCCTTAGAATAGGTTTCTTTTTGTGCATATTCTCTATCCCTTTTTCATCCCAACATCAGTGGATCTTAGTGATATGATCCATAACAAATTCATCAAAGGAGCTAGCCCCATAAACTAAAGGTTTATCCCAGTCATAGGTCACCCACATCCTTGTGTTATTCCCATGTTACCCAAAGCTTGGAGGTAGGCCTGAATGACCTAATCTTAGGGCACAACTTGAAGTGTTAATAGGAACATTACATATTATAATAAATTAGATCTACCACATGTTTCCTTTGTGTTAAACTCTATCAAATAGACCAAGCATAATGTTTCTACTAACAAGAAGGAGTTAACCTACACATATAATAATGGATACAATCTCCCTACACCTATTCCTTATAATATGGTTGCCCATATTGTAATTAAACATACAAAATCATTTGATACTCTATTATAAAAACCTAATAGGATAGTCTTATCTAGTGTACCACAAATATAGTTTACATGAATAACTAAGCCTCCAACTTTATTACTCGTGTGACTTATAGAGTGTCACCTCATATCTCTCCCTCATATTATAGAGTTTGATATGAGTAAACCTATACCCAAAGGGTATGATGTGAATTTTTATTGTGACTATCACCAAGTCATTGAGTAGTCTATGAATAGATATTTTAACTTGAAGCATAAGATCAAATATCTCATTGATAACCAAAACATTAAATTTAATGATCCTCCAAAGGAATCAAGTTCACAACCTAGTGATAACTAAAAATAGAAAATATATAATGATCCTTTGCATTATTATCCTAAAGAGGAACTAAAATTTCAAATGGAATATAATGTGAAATTCAAACTTCAAATTAAACAAATCAAATATAATATATGACAATAGGATTTAACCATCACATTATCCATGGGTGATGATTATTTTTGGCATAGCCATATTTATCCTACACAAACAAAAACTACTTGTAATATAAGACATTTACAACATATTGTCTTTGATATAAAAAAAATTACAAAACAAATGAGGTTGGAAAGACTCCTTGGGAAACATAACACTACCAATTGTTTGTGGTCCTAAAGTGATTCAAACACATGTTTGGGTTATGCCACAAAAATATCCATATGCATTTATGTTGGGCACTTTTTGGTTATATCAAATGGAAGCATAAATTGACCAACATGAACAAGGTATTTCCTTTTCTCATGGAGTAAAATTAATCCATATTCCAAATGATAGCATTGGTTCTTCTATTTCACATGTAAAACATGAGGATTAATATGCCATGTACCATTTTGACTTATCCAACCATGATCCAAATAATGTAAAAGATACAACTTAAGTTTTCAAGGTCTCATAGATTCTAAAAGTACAAAAAAATCAAAAAACCAAAATATGTTCAACATTTACATATCCTATTAGATCCTTAGTGTATATTTATTGGTTCCATGTTGGTAGATGGCATATCAATATTTAATATATACACATATTTTGAGTGTGATTCAGGCATACATAGATACATGATCTATGAAATTTTAGATATTGGGATTTCCCTCTACTCACATCACTAGGATTTTTGGGCCATCCACCTCTTTGATCATGATACATATAGGTTATATAATTATATGGTCATTTTACATTATCATGTTTGAGCTCATATACTACACATGCATTTATTCATGCTTGTATCTTTCGTAGTCTACATGATATGATATGTACTTAAAAAAATTATTAACACGTATATCTAGGGACTAGTATGATATGTTTACGTTTGTATCTTATGATTTTATGTATGTACTTCATTAAGTGTCTTGTCTTTCTATTATCTTCCTTGTTTAAGAATTTGAATATGCTCCATTGTTTATAGCCTATGTGCCTTTATTTGCCTCTTTGACATTTGAATATGTCATTGTTTATTGTATGTTGACATTTGAATATGTTATTTATTATTTTTTGGACATTTGACTAATCCATGTCCCTTTAGTTATGTAGCATTTGAACATGTTGCTTGTTTTTAGTCTTCTTGGACCATTGTATTTAGATTTACTTTTGAGTGCTCTTATGTGTGTGCTTTATTTTTTATTGTGATTGTACTATTACTATCTAAATGTTACCATGATCTACATCATGCATCTTAGGACTTGATTTGATCACATTATTTTTGCTTCAATGATATATCTACCTATACATATTCCCTCTGTATGTTACATGATACATTAATGGTTTACATCGTTATATTATCCTTTTTAGGTAAGGTAACTACTAGTTAATTTATTCACCTCAAAAAGGGAGCATATCAGTGGGGCCATGTCATGGAGGCATGAATTATAAATTATTTCACAAATTTATATTTGGTGGACATGTTTAGGAAACATGTTATCCATTCTTATTTAGTATACAACATACCCAAATTATAGTGGGGGCATGTTTTGGAAATGTGTCCTCCACATTGGCACTTACACCAGTTCTCATATTCAAATAGCAATTGGGGCATGTTATGGAAACATGTCCTCCAAATTATCACTTATATTAGTTTTCATATTTATCCATATATATTGGAGGAATGTTTTGAAAACATGTTCTCCACACTTACACAACTTTAGATTTTCCAAATTACATAGTTATATGATTTAGATATACATTTATGGTAGGATTTTATACATTGGTGTTATTATTATACATCTCTACATTGGTACTATTGTTATACATAGATTCAACATGAGACATATCTAAGGTGAATATGTTATGTGATGTGCACCTAATATTGCAAAATCAAATCAGTCTCATAATCTAAACACTTTCAACGATTGTCACCACCCACGATGTTGAATTGTTATGGACTGTATTAAGCTAATATATTCCAATAGTTGGTTCACTTTTTGGTATGGTTGAGGTGATTAAATCACTCAATATTTCCAAGTTTATAGGTTTTAATTGATTGCATCATCTAGCCTCAATATTTTTATAGTGTGAGTTGACTTGGTTCACTCACACTCACCAAGTTATAAGTATAATTAGATTGCATGTTTGAGCTAATCTTAACTATCAAGTGGCAACTCATATTTTTTACAAGTTTGGAGGCATGTGTCCTCCAATATATCTCTCTCCATATATTTATATATATGCACTTTCTATATTTATATTTGTCTTAATATAAATTTTAGTGATTCATGATAATACATCTTTCAAATCAAATTTCTAACAAGTAAGACTATTGCATCAATATACATATGTACTCATAAACCTTGCTATATTTAAATTTCAATCATTTAAAGTATTTTAATTTCATATTATAAGCATTAATTATATACTTTAACATGCTCTTGGTTTTAGTTCAATCACATCAAATCACTCAAGTTGGACTCAAGCAAAGATAAGGTGTGTTATACACACCCAAGTACTCATTAATTTTAATTTAAATTAAAAATTTAATTACTAAATTAAATAAGGGGTGTAGATGCAATTAATGAATTATATATCACTTTTAAAACACATATCATTGATGTACCTTCAGATTATAGACCTTTCCTACTACCAAAAGGATCGCACATTATCTCTCTATGCATAATTACTTATATCTTAGTCTTACCAATGGTATTCTAATGACTTAGACCATATATCTTTCCCAAAATGTTATAAACCTACTTATCTTCCATCTCTATATTTTTAGGATTTGCACCTATTTTATAATTACCCAGACACTTACATACTAGTCAGACACCCATTTCAATGTGTCTTACCAATGCCCTAAAGTCATCTAGTTTGTAAATGAAATGTATTTATATGATTAGTTTAAGTTATTTAATGTGAGATATTATCCAAAGGGATTTTTATAAATATATTATCAACTCATATTCATTCCTAACCTATAAAAGACTTGGAAACACCTAGAAACTCACAAAGTAACTTATCAAAAGCAGTCTATCAATTACTCAAGTGATAAAATCTTCCCTATTTTCTCTTATTTCCATATCATTCATAGGGATAACACATATATAGGTATGAATTACTTATGAATCATCCTAGGAGCTATAATTTCTATCTTACAAGTTAGGTCACTATTATAATTGCTTATCACACATTGCATGATTCACACATAATCCAACACATGGGGGAGAACTACATAAGTATGAGACCCTCTTCGAAGTATTATTTATGTAGGAAGAGTTCATTAATAGAGGGGTATTTGGATAAATTTGACACTGTGTGCCCACTAACCCATTTTTCTTATAGAAAATATGAAGATGAAGAATTAGGGTTTTATAATTTGATGAGGTATGATAGTCCATGACCCAAATCTAAATGCACCAGAGTGAAGGCAACATAGAACCCATAAGCATTCAAGTGGTCACATCCTATTTTATCAAGTATTCTATATTGGACATCTATATCTAAGTCAGATAGTAGCATTGATGTAACCATCCCAAGTCGATGCAAGTTTTTGAGGCTATAAAGGCATAATTTATATAATCAGGTGACTATTCTAAAATCTAGATCCTTTCCACTTTCTACCTGTTATAGATCTATATCTATTATTAGCATTAAAAATAGATAAGTATCTTGTTTTCCTTATTATTGAAATATATAGCATGGTTATACTTTCCTTTTTTATCATATCTCAGTATGATAAATTTAGTATATGCTTATTTGAGTTTCATAAATAATTGTCTTGCCTTAGAGATAGTCTACCATCCTTACGCCCTAGGCTATCTCTTACCCATTTAACCTAGATATCCCCACATCTCAATTTTAGGGTTAAACACTAAGGTATGTGTAACCTTAACTATAATTACATTATCATAAGCCACATAATTTTTGATGCAAATATTTAGTTATAATCATCCAATAAAAATTGAAACATAGAAAGGATATTATTAATTGCCACTTTGAACAAAAGCAACCATATCATTTTGATGAGATGAATCAGCAACCAATGTTTATTTTAAAGACATTCCAAATGCAAAGTTAGGTCCTTCTCCTCAAATGAATCTAAGTAATAAGTCAAATTAATCTAGATTAGACTTAAGATATTTGGTTTGAGTGATCTAAATCTTGGTTTTATACATGTGATCAATGATATCAAATGGAGGATGATAACTAGAATCAAGACTTTCATGATTTGATTTCATATGAGTATTTCCCATTTTATCGATTGATTTATCCTTAAAAATTTGAGGAAAATTAATACCCTTATTGATTATAACCTTTGAATTGGTTACCTTTAGATCTTCATGTCCCTTCTCCTTCCCATTTTGTTTGTCTATTTATTTGCATTTTCTTGCAGGCTTTAATTTCTCACTTTGAGCTCTTGTGAATGCAATTAATGAGTGACTATTCATATCCTCCACTACCTCATCATGTTCATCTTCATTGGGTTCAAATTATAGATAACCCTCATTCTGGTCACCATCAAGTTCTTGAATTTTAAGATCAAAGGTGCATGTAACACCTTCATGTGATGGTTTAGCTAAGGTGCATAACTATAAAAATATCATATTATTTGGGTAATTAGAACCATCATGTTCATTATTATCATGCCACATTCATGATAACTTAATTTGATCATAGTTTTCTTACAATATCAATTTTTAGAGTTATAGTATAAATATGAGGGTGCACATTATTGTATGGAATAAATGGTCTTTGAGGTACATCTTGATATGGTGTAGTTGGATGAGAGTGAGAAATTATTTTATTAAAAGCTATAAAATCATTTGTTATATTTTATACTAATATATCTAATATAGTTTATCCTTTACCTTTGAATTCTTTCTTTTTTAGTTTTTTGGCAATTAACATGCCATCTTCTTTCTAAATGGCTTGACTTTGGGCTTGTTATAGATTCGGTGATTGATTCCAACATATGAAGAAACTTACTTCCAATGTTTAGGAATTAACAAAGAAACATTTTTTATTTTCCAAAGTGGGTAAGTAATTTTTTGAAATATTTTGAACCAAATTTTTGAATTTGACTATGAACTCTCTCATGGGTTCATGAGGCTCCTTTTTAATTTATGCATGTTGTGCCAAAATTGAATGTCCATCTTCAGCTAGTTTGAACCTATATTCAAATTTGGATCTTATTTTATCCTAATCCATAATACAACCAAATTGAAAATTATGAAACCATTTAGTTTGTCTTTTTTTATAGTTTCAATGAACATTCTAACTGACACATCCTCATGCTCCACAAATAAAATACTATAAGTAGAGAAAAAGGCTTTTATGTATTCATCTACATGTTTTTTACCATCACTAGTGAACTTGGGGTAATTTTTCCTTGACCCCTTAGGTATTTCATGAATTTGAGATCCTATAGCCAATGGTCTAATTTATGGACTCCAAGGTATCGATATAGTAGTAATGATTTGAAAATATGTCTTTATAAATCAAGATATTAGGGAGAGATAAAGTTCTATTCAATGTTAGGATAACTCTCTTTATATTTTCTATGGAAAGATTGAAACCAGACCTTTCTTAAAATTCAAATAATAGTTCATAATCTCATTTGGTTTTATTAGACCTTATGAGTCTCTTATCAGCCAGGATGGCAATCTAGCTATAAAAATATTCTTTACCTATCAAACACTTGGTAAGTAGAGACAACTCTTCACTTTAGGAACTTTTTGGATCTTAGAGTGATAAGTCTTTAGTGTAACATGATGACACATGGAACTTGACCCATATTAGACACCACAAATTGTTGGAAAAATATTTGGCACTAGGCCAAATATGAGATTTTGACAACATTGAAAGGGATAAATTCCCTCCTTTATTTAAAGGGTGGTTCCCTTTTTTGAAAATAGAAAACTGAAATAAAATATTTATAATTTATATAGATATAATTTGGTATTGTATTTTATAATTTTCTACATATAAAAACAAAATAAAAAAATAAGGAAGATGAAAATTCATACATGGATAAGCAAACATAGATCTCATCATGTGCACAACAAAATTAAATGTAAATGTGTTTTGATAATTTGAAAATGAAATAGTTATTTATTGAAGATTGATAATGATGTATTAAACTTAGTAATAACACATCTACAAATAAAAACACAAGACACAAAGTTATCCAATTTTATTTGTATTCCCAATAGAAGAGTGAACACAAAGTTTCCTTATTCCTTGCAAGAAAAATTACAATGGATATCAAAATTTCCTTGTAAAAATGCCATTTATCTTATTTATAGATGTAAGATGGAATATACTGACCCTTTTTATTCCTTTTTTGTATAGTTATATTTTACATTAACATTCATATTTTACAAAATGAAAATATAACTTTCTTTAAATAGAAAGAGAACAAAAATAAAAAAGTGATGGAAGACATCTTAGGATGTTTTCCCTAGAGTATGTGTTATTTATGGATGAATTTGGAAGTGGAGTGACTGATTGACTAGTGACCTTCACTTTGTCCCTGGCTATTTTGAATATTCTAAATTTCTTCACCACTTTTACAATTAAATTTCCTTTAAGGACTATCACATTTTTTCAATAGACCAGTCATTTGTCAAATATCAGAAAGATCATATTAGAGACTTTGATCAGATTGTTCAATTTGGAGTTTAGATATTCAAAGGAGACCTAGATCCTACTAAGAATAATCATGGAGGAAAAATTGAACTCACATTCCTTTAATTATCCTCTTTGATTATCTTTTTGAATTTCTCCTTTGCCTTATTTACAATGGATCCAAATTCCTTAAGCAAGTCACAGTGTAGACTACCCACATTAGAGCAAACTTCAGTCTTATCTCCCCCTTTGTCTAGGACTATTTATTTAGATCTTTATAACCTTATATAAAAATTACATATTTTAAAGGATGCACTCCAACCAATCATAAGAGAGGTCATTTTATCTTATCAAAAAATTTAGTTTTAACCAACATTTCTACATCTTTGGCCAACATATCCTCAATGTCTCCTCTCAACTCTCCCATAAGATGTGTTTCTTTTGATGGAATTGAAATTTTTGATCAACCTTAATTTTTTATAATTCAATCCTTTAATATAATTTTATCATTTCCTTAATATAATTTAGGCCATCTAAAAATAATTACTTAACCTAGGCTTCAAAAAAAATTCCATAATTATTATTCTTAATTATGGTTGACATTACTTATTTCCTTATGCTAGGAACTTGGGTTTTGTAGAGGATATTTTGTTATTATGTGTCACCTTAGTCTTGTACACTTGGAAACCTCAAACCTTTATTTTTCCTCTTAGGTATACACATGCCTTGCTTTTGCAAGCCTTGTATCTACTCTATCTTGCACCTCTTGGCCTATGTCTTAGTTTGACCAGTCTTATATTGATGACTCAAACATATTATCCTACCCAAAATGATTAAGATTTACTTATCTTACATCTTTGTAAGTTATAATCCTATACCTATTTTACTAATTTGTAGAAACTAATGTCTGAGTCAGACAGTAGCATCAATGTTATTGTCATACCTTGATGCAAGTCTCCAATGCCCTAAAGTCATATAATTCATAAATGAAACATAATCTAATTATCAGATTAAGCTATTTAATGTTATTTATCTCTCGATAATATTGATACAAATATAATATCAACCCTCATTCATTCCTCACCTAGAAATCAGACCAAGGGACTAAGGTACTTATTAGAAGCACTCTATCAAGCATTCAATTAATCAAAGCTTCCTTATTTCCACACTAGTCATAGGTGCAATGCATCTATAAGTCTGAAGTACTAAAGGACAAGTTATAAGGTCTTATTTTCTAAGATACAATCTAGGTCAATATTGTACTTATTTTACACATATTATATGATTCACATATAATCAAACACATAGGGGAAAACTACATGAGTCTGAGGCCCTCTTCTAAAATATTGGCTATGTAGGCAATGCCCTTTGATATCGAGGTCATTATGGGTTAGCTCGACATTGTGTGCCCACTAACCCATTTTTCCCCAAGGTCACATTAAATATGGAAAGCTAAGGTTTTTCCATTCATAAGGATAAAGAGTCCATGACTCAGATCTTAATGTACTAGAGTGAAGGTGAATATAAACCCAAAATCATCTAAGTGGTCACATCTTATTTTATTTGATATTATATATAGGATACTAGCATCAAACCCATATAGTAACATCAATGTAACCATCCCAAGGTGATGTTACACTCTAGAGAGCTAGAGACACTAGATCTAAAATCTGACAACTACCCTAGAAGTATCTTCCTACTTTCTTTCATATTATTCTAGATCCATCACTACCTTATTTTATGTCATTTCTATATCTATCATAATTATAATTTACATTCATAATTTATCTCTATTTAATAAATTGAGTATAGGGTACATCTAAGTTTAGCATTTAATTGGCCTAGTCTAGATCTAATATTCACCCTTGTGCCCTATCATCTCTATATTCTTAACCCTATCTACCCAAGTAGGAACCTAATTCAAATTAGGGTTAAACATTTGGCGAACTCAATATTTGAACACAAAACCTTAGGTCACTTAGGTTTTTCTAATTTATTTTCTTATTGATCATCCCTAATTGTTATACAATATGTGCACCATGGATTCATACATCACCTATTTTATGTTACAATTTGTGATAGTTGTAATGGTTTTATAAAATTACTTCTTTTGTAAAAATTGTTAAGTAAATTCATGTTCGTAATGAGAGAGTGTTAAAATGGATATAAAATTTTATATCTATTCATAATTCCTCTTTTAATGTTATAGATATGGTATCTAGATAACAATGTGCATGTTCTCAACCAATTTTTTAACCCAAGCTTTATTTGAGTGATAGTTACCATCCCACACCCATTATTCACCCATGGCTTATATTGGAATATACATTCCATGTTGATACCACTCAAAGACTTAAGGTTGCTTAACCTATTATGCCACCTTTTAATATATAGTAGGTGCCTCCTAAGCTTAAACTTATGATAAAATATAAGGTATATGACCTTATTGACTAACTGAGCAATACGCATGCTAAAATTTAAATATTTGAGCTCATAAAATAATCTAATGTTTAAAAGGACATCCCATATGATACATTGCATGAGACTCAAATTCCAAATGATATTGAGCCTTCTTATTTTGTAGATATCATGAAAGATCTCAAGAACAATGCCAAACTTATTACCTCTGATCCAATTAACTTACCATCCAAAGATATTATTGATCAAGAGTTACCTTTATTATACAAGTGATAATAAAAAATAAGGTCATCAAAAGGATGCTCATTGATAATGGATTAGGACTAAAAAAATTTAGTATCATTTTTTAGCCACCATAGGCATTATCACCAATCTCATTCAAAATTTGATCATGCATATCAAAGGGTTTGATAATTCACATAATCCTCTAGTTGGTTAAATTATATTAGATGTGACATTAGGACCAAAAATGGTTTCATCTACTTTTTAGGTTATGTCTCAATCATTGCATTATAGTGTACTTTTGGGTAGGCCTTGGATACATTCAATGGAGGCCATCTCATCTACACTTCATAAATGTGTAAAATTAATACATGATGGGAATTTATTAACAATGTTTATCGATGATAAACCTTTCAAATTTTGTAAAATGATACAAGTTGACACTGAAGGCATTCCTATAGTAGTACCACCTAAATAATGCATTCCTATTGAACATATACACACTTATGAAATAGGTGAGTCAATTACAATGGCTACCCTATTTCAAGATATAAATAAGGTACCACATAATGAGGTGTACATATATGAACATCAAGATCAAGAACCATTATCAAAGGAGCCATTAAAACCACAAAAACCTCCTTCATTTGAGCTTCCTTTATTGGTCAATACTGATTAGAAAGTTGGGTAAGTTTTTAATTACTATGATAGTGATGATGATACCTCTCATGATATGATATATGAGAAATTTGATCACTAAAATTTTATCCACATGATCACCTTTCCCATAACTTGTTTAAACACATAGGTTCCAGTACACATAAGATCAATCAACTTATAGAATAAATGACACTAAGTCCAAATTAGGGGAACACAATCATATCAAATGATCATGTAAATTCTATTTGCTCAATTCATCCTTCTTGGTTAAAAACATTGAGCCAACCTTACAAAGGTTAAATGACAATATACCATGTGAACAATGTGGATTCTTCTCCAAAAACTTTGCAACCTACCCAAAGGAAAAATCCTTCCTATGTTTCGAATGAGAAATATCTTTCAAAGCAACCAAAGCATGAATATTTTGCCATCATTGCTAATATTTATGGGTTATATTATCTCCATCTCCAAATTGATAAGAAAAATGGGATACAACTTATGGATCTACATTTCTTGAAAATTTGGGACATACTAAAAATAAACTCATATACTCTCCATTGATTCCAAAATATTATGGATACATTAAGTTGTCTATTACTGGTGGTACACATGTGGTTACCACAACCATATGGATACTAGACTAATACTCTATTTTAAATTAAATCTTGGTTAGTCAAATGGAAAACCAAGTTAAACACTACAACTATGTCTATCACCTTTCTTGATATAGACACAAATATTTATATACTACATGATGGATACGATTATCTTTCCACACCATTAGCTTCAGGGAAGAAATTATACAATCATATTGAAGAATAGGCAATTCATTGTTATAAACAACACTTGAAATTTTTGACAAATTATCATACATATTTTGATAATGAGGACTTCCTTTATTGGCACTCCTAAAAAATACCCAAAAAAACATTCAAAAATGCAAAAACATTTTTGACACCTACATGTTCTATTGGCTCCTTGGAATCTATGTGTTAGTTCCATGTTGAGGGCTAGCATATCATTTACTCCTACATACACATTTATAAGCATACACAGACACATGATTATATGCACTTATGGGTGTTGGGATTTTCCTCTACCCATATTGATAGGATGTTTTGGGAATCCATTTTCTATTATCTTAATACACACAAGTTATATGATTCAATTATCACTTTACACTATCATGTTTGAGCTTACATGTGTACCTACACATTCCTTATCCATGCTTATATATTTTACATGGTACTTGATATGTTATGCACTTGATGTTTTTTCTAACACATTTAATCCATGATCTATTATGATATTTTTATGTTAGTTGCTTATACTTTTCCTTTATACACTTCTTTGAGTTTTTTTCCTTGTTATTGCCTTGCTTGTTCGAGCATTTGAATATGCTCTATTGTATATAGCCCATATACATATGTTTGCTTTCTTATACATTTTAATACGACATTAATTGTTTTATGGGCATTTTAATATGTCATTCCTTGCTTTGTGGACATTTTAATAAGTCATGTCCACTCAAATTTAAGACAATTAAACATGCCCCTTGTTTGTGGTCTATTTGGACTATTGCCTTTTGACTTGCTTTTGAGTGCTCTTGTGTGTGTGTGTTTTTTTATTTTTTTATTAAATTAGTTAAAATATAGGTTGAAGGGGCCCATTCCCTTTACATAATAATTATAGAAGATATACATATCAAAGTAATAGAATAAAAAAGTAATAACAAGAACTCAATAGCTAAAACCCCCTACCACCAAACTTATGCCAAGATTCAGCCAAAAAACCTAAGACCAAAAAAAAGAGATAGAGTAAAATGGCTAATCCAAATCAAAAGAAAAGACTAAATTCTTGGTCTTGATATAGTCACCTTTTTTATTCCTCCCTCTAGTATAGCTTCCAATGCATTAGTCTTTATCATTTTCCTATCTTTTGTGCTTGAGATCGATAGACTGAATCTCCACGTTTTCCTCCTCAAGTTCCCAATTGACCTCATCTCCACCACTCTGAGTTGATTTGTTAACCTATGGAGTGAAAACTGAATAATCCTTTCCCATTTTAAAGGTTTTTAACTCATGACTCAAGAGCCCTTTTAACTTCTTGAATTCATCCACAATATTATTGCTTAGGAATTTCTAGATAGAGATCTTCATGTGCAACTTTTGGAGAGAATTCATGATTTCCACATTGGCATTAGAAATAGGAACCCCTCTACCTCTACTATCTAATGTATGGATGTAGACAAGACTCCACATATCTGAATTGGACTCCTCCTACACCTAATCAAAAGAATCCCCAATATTTTATTCATTTTATTCTTTATCAGAGCCTAACTCTATGGATTAATATTCCCCCTCTTCAGTATCTTCTTTCTCACTAGCGATATCTATTACCTCATTGATGATTTTGGATGACTTTGGTTCCCTTCACTTAATCATTATTAAAATCAATCCTTGATGAATTAAGTTTGCCGAAGGGTTCTTCTTAAAGTTTAGTACTAAAGCTTCCAAAGATTGTAGTAAAAAATATATAATATTGATGGAGTGGCCTTTAAAATGATTGAGAAGGAGGAAGTGATGGGAAAAATCACAATATGGTTTCCTTATAAATTAAAATACCTCATAATCTAGAGGTATATTTTTGGCCATTTTCTCAATAGGTCTGACCTCATGAAACCCTTTTGAGATGAAATATAAGGTTTCTTTTTTCCTTTTTTGACAAAATGCCTAGAAGATACTCTTTCTCTTCTTGTCCTTGAAAGCTTTTATGCCATTACATTCCATCCTGGTAGTCTCTCTAATGATCTCCTCTATTATAATCCATGCATTCAAACTTTAGGATCTTTCTATCCATGAGAAAAGTCCCTAGAAATCCCTGTGTCATGCCCAACTAGATGTTCCATGAAGGGTGGTAAACCACCTTTGACCATTTTATGTCATATATATTCATTTTCCTTGACATCATAACATGACATTGGTTTAAACTAATCTTTATCCCTACCTATTTTATGAAATTAAAGACTTCTTTTATAAGCTTCATTATTTAAGCTCTTAGCGATGGAGATGGGTAGATTATAGGAAAAAGAGCCAAATATGAACATGTGATGCAAGCCCAAAATGACCCAAATGTGAAATTTCATAGGGATAATTACCTTGTACATATTAAAATCAATGATTTCAATCCATATTTGTGTCATCATTAAAAATACCATGATAACCATGTAGGGTGTGTCTTTTTTCCTATTCAATAATTTTCCTCTTTAGACCCCAAGGTTGGCCATGCAGTTAGCACACCTATTGACCTCCCTATAAACATGTGCTATGGAGACCCCTTTTCAAAGGGCCAATAAGTGTTTTGCATCATCTATGATTCCAAAAATATTCCAAGAAGAGTTGGAAATGCCTTTCAAACAATTAATAATGTTCAATGAGTCATCCTCAATTTGGAATAATTCCATGCCAAGTTTGACTACCAGATCGATGCCCCAAAGTGATACTTTAGCTTATAAGACATGATTTATTTAAATACCCAACAATACCACATAGGCCACTCTAATATTCCTAAAAGAATCCCTGATAATTCATCCCACTCCTATTGGGCTCAGGTTCCCTTTTATAGCCCCATAAAAATTTAGTTCAAACCAAGAGGGAGGAGGATGCAACCATTTAATTTTTGACCTATCAACTCCCTTCACTTGGGATTTTCTAGGTATGACAAGATTGAGGTGGTTCAAAATTTTGGAGAAGAAATGGGAGCTAGGTTACTCAAAAGAGGAAGTGAAGGATGATCAATTTTCATGGACAAAGGCCAAGATCCTTTTGGAGGAAGAGGAGGTGTGCTTGTTTTATTATTGAGCTTATAATGTTACTATTTATATGTTACCATAATATTTATCATACATCTTAGGCCTACATGTGATCACATTGGTTCTATACACTTCAATGATATATTTACCTAGACATATTTCCTTATATATGCTACATGGTTACATTCACAGAATTTATAGCTGCCTTACCCTTTTGAGGTGAGGTAACTTCCAGGTACTATTTTTTCCTCACATATAAGGGGGTATATTATTTATGTTAATTATTGGGAAGCATGTTCTCCACACTTTTCACAATTATTATATTTAGTGGGGGCATGTCATATGGACATGACTTCCACACATTCACAGTTTCCATATTATAGTGGGGGCATGATTTAGAAGTATGTTATCCACACTCATTTAATATTTGGTACCTATACTAGTTTGTAGATTTATTGGGGGCATGTCATATGGACATGGCTTCCACACATTCAAAGTTTTCATATTTAGTGGGGGCATTCTTTGGAAGCACGTTCTCTACATTCATTCAATATGGTATTTATATCAATTCACAGATTCAATGGGAGCATGCTTTGGGAAGCATGTTCTCCACACCTACTCAATATTTAGCATCTCGAGATTATAGTTGGGGAAAGTTTTGGAAACATGTCCTCCACATTGGTACTTATATCAATCTCATATTTCTCCATATATAGTGAATGCATGCTTTATAATCATGTCCTCCACACTTACATAGTTATCCTAATTAGCCAAAGCATAAAATTATATGATTTAAATTCATAGTTGTGGTATAATTATATACATTGGTACCATTATTATACATTATTCTAGCATGATAAATATCTAAGGTGCATATGTTATGTAACATGTTCCTAATATTACAAAATTCAAAATCAATTTTAGATTTCAAAACCATTGCATGTACTAATAGCTTGTAGACTTTTACAGACTTTAACAAACCAATATACTATAGTAGTTGGTTCACCCTTTGGTATGGTTGAGGTGAAAATCACTCAATATTGCCAAGTTTTTAGGTTAAATTTGATTGTATTAGCCAACTTCACTAGGTTATAATTATCATTGGGTTACACAATTGAGCTAATCTCAACTTCTAGGTGGCAACTCATTTTTACTACACAGTTGTGGGCATGTGCCTTCATCTCTAAATCTCTCTCTATCTCCTTGGATATATGAAATTTAAATATTTATCTATGTTTATCTTAATCTCATTGTTAGAGCCTTACAATGATATATATTTTATAAAATAACTTGTTAATAGGCAAGGTGGTTACATCGATAAATAGGTATACTCATAAACCTTGCTCTTTTAATTTTAATATATTTCAATTAATTTTAACCCAAATTATATGCACTAATTTTACACTATAAAATACCCTTGGTTGCAGGTTAGTCACCAGCAAATCACTCAAATTTAATTTAAGAAAAGATAAGGTGTGCATACAAACCCAAGTACTTATTCTTTTCCTTTAAACTAGTAATTTCATTACTAGATTAAATGGGGGTAAATGAAGATGATATTTTGTGATTATGTATCACCTCAATCTTGTACACTTGGAAAAATTAGACCTTGGATGTTTCACTCAGTTCTATATAGGCCTTGTTTTCGTAAGCCTTGCATCTACTATATCTTATGCCCCTTGGCCTATCTCTTAGTCTGACTAGTCTTATATTTATGACTCAAATATCTTATCTTTCCCAAAATGTTTAAAATGTATTTATCTTACACCTCTACAATTTTTGATCCTATACCATTTTTGGTACTCCATGGATATTAATGTTTGGGTTAGATAGTAGTGCCAATGTTACTATCCTACCCCAACACAAGTATCCAATGCCCTAAAACCATCCAATTTTCAAATGAAACATATTCCAATGGTTTACCTAAGTGATTTAATGTGAGTTATCTCTTGATATGATTGGTATAAATGTAATATCAACCCTCATCCATTATTCACCTAGCAATCAAACCAAAATACTAAGGCACTTATCAAAATCACTCTTTCAAACATTCAAATATATAAATATTCCATACTTCCACACCATGCATAGATACATCACATCTATAGGTCTAAAATACTAAAGGATCAGTCATAAAGTCATATTTTCCATGTTACAAGATAGGTCACTATTGTACTTTACACACATTACATGATTCACACACAAGCCAATACGTAGGGGGGAACTACATGAGTCTAAGGCCCTCTTTTGTATTATTGGTTATGTGAAAGCACCCTTTGATAGTGAAGTAACTATAGGTTAGCTCGATATTGTGTGCCCACTAAACCATTTTTCCCCAAGGTCACATTGAAGATAGAAAGTTAGAGTTTTTCTATTTCACAAGGAGTGATAGTCCATGACTTAGATCTAAATGTACCAAAGTGAATATGAAGACAAATTTAGAAGCATCTAGCTGATTACATCAAATTTTATCTAATATTCCCTATAGGATATTGGCATTGAACCTAGATAGTAGCATCAACATAACCATCCCAGGGTGACATTACTATCTAGAGAGCTAGAGGTACTAGATCCAAAATCTGAAAACTATTTTAGATCTATATTCTTGCTTGCTTTTATACTCTCCTAAAACCAGCATTATGTTAGCATCAAATCTAGTAAATAACCTTATTTTATGTCATCTATATATCTAACATAGTTGTACCTTCCATATATATCTTATCTCAATTTAATAAATTCAATATATGGTACATCTAAGTTTAGTATTTAATTGGCTTATTGTAAATCTAGTATTAACCTTTATGCCCTATCATTTATATATCATTAACCCTATCTACCTAAGTAGGATCCTAATCCAAATTTTATTTAAACAAGTTGTAACATCCACTTGAGTAATTATTGGGCCTTTAAAACTAGCTAACTATCAGAATTGATCTTTCATCTACTCTCAAGTGATCTCATATTATTCAAACCTCTTAATCATTATTTAAATGGTCTCTTAAATATTACGTATATCACTCTCTATTTTCCACACCTAATGATAATATTTTTATGATTATGGTTCAACATCATCATCTCTTCTTCTTTTTTATCAACATTTTGATCTAAAAACTCTATAAATTTGGATCCAAATGGGTCAAACATTAGCTTTGATGCCATTATGTCCTTCTTCATAAGAGGAGTCAAAAGGAGGTTGGTTATTTCATAAAAATTAGGAAACTCTATTTGGACCACCTATTTATCCTTTTCCAATAATGGATGCATTTATTGAAATGTTGTGTCATCAAAACTCACCATTTTCCACCTAAACCTATTGGAATAGGTAGTGGTAAAAGTTATCTTGATGATGTATAATATGGAAGAGGTGTAACTTATGAAGAGGTTATGCCTAAGGTGAAATAATTATAAAAACATTGGTAGTTACCAGTTGGCTTGGTCCTTGAGTAGATGCAATGTATTAGTACATGGTGTTGTCAATTAGAATAGATGTATAACTAAGGGGAGAGAATTATTATAATTGTACAAACTTTTTGGCTTGTAGCTTCATTAAAACAATAGAACCTTACCCACATGTATTACTCAGTTATTTACTTGGTTTGGATCCTATACATTTCCATCACCTATTAAGGTAGTAAATTGATGAGATTCAATGCCAAAGTCACTTGTACAAAATGATTTGGGAACTACCAAATGATCTTGTTAGTGTGGAGATGAACTTTTGGATCTTTTCAAGCCATCCACTCCAATGAATTATGTGAGATTTTAATTGAACCACTTAATTGATATTTTTAATACTATTTTGGTTTGTATTTTCACATTGGTTAACTCTGGTGTAGATTAAATTATTAGCATGAGGGGTGAATCCATGAGACTTTAAGTGTAATATGGGTTAAGCAGTTCACTCCCATCATCTACCATTTTTTTGGGTACCCATGTGTTAGTGGAACATTTAATTTGACTCGAGCTTAATATTCCTAATTCTTACCTCAATACCCTATTCATCTAAGCAATCCATTTAGTATTCATCCAATTATGGTTTGTGCACGTAATATGGGTTGATTATGATATGGGCTTTCAAAATTCCCTTATTGTTAAAATAAGTTCTTCTTTCATGAGGATCATTTTGAATTGAGAAATTAAATACTTGATTTTATGATTTTCTATGGTGTTCTTATAGGTGTAGTTTCCTTGGGAGATAGGAAATACAATGTTTACCATAATGTTTTTTGAACTATTTATGGAAATACACCGTTTATGCATTACTGCCAATTATTTGCATAACTTAATCAATAATATTTTAGTATTTTTTAACATCATAAAATCAAGGTGAAACCTTAAAATCATACAACTCTAATATAGGATAATTTATTGAATTTGATGATATAGCTCCCATATTATGATATGAATTTAGTTATTTCATCTAAAATTCTAGCTCCCTAGTCTTTGTCTAGTGTTTTCACAACTCTCATAGTGAAAGCAACATTGACACATCTAAAATTTGTATTTATATATTCTAAGATAAATTAATAGTACAATTCATGTACTTTGGTATTTAGGCATACATTAGCCAACTAAGTGAGGTCTTAATATACTCTTTGGGTTGCAAGCCAATACACCAAGTAAGAGGTCATGTAGAACATTTTGTTCACTTATATATTATTTAGATGTTGATTAATGGCATTATTGATAATATTACCTATTCTATGTATTGATTTATTTCATATATTATGCTCATATCTAGGAACATCCATCATTGAAAATATATCGTAGTCTTTTTACTTATTGTCATGTTGATAAAATTAACCATATCTAATAGATCCTCCTTGAAATTTGCTCTAAATAAATTCTTTTAGATCTTTGATAGACCTATCCTTTTGTGTTTTAACCATCCATTGTTGATGGTGTTGAGGTGATTCTCTGGGTTTTTATCCCATAAATCCTATCCAAATTTTATTCCCATCCTTCCATAAGTTTCCCTAGTGGGGATCTACAAGGTTATACCCATAGGAGTACTATCTAGTTTGGCTGATGTATAACCTCCTTAAACCTTTATCTCTTTGGTATCTAGGTTATAATGGTAAGCACATGAGAACCCCAGGTTGGAACACTACATAAAGATATGGAAACTAGTTATTTCTAGTAAACCACTTATAGATAGGAGAGTAGTTATAGGAATTTGACATTTTGTATTACTTATTTTGTGAAATTACTCCAAATCCACATGTCCAATATGGGATTTACTAACTTCAATAATGTTACTCTATGTAACTGACATAAGCTGATAACCCATGTATCTAAATTTCATCTTTGTTGATCTAGTGATCTAGAAGGCTACCTTAATGAGAGCCCAAAAATTTTAACATGAATCTAGAGGTAGGAAAAGGTTATATCATTATGGATAATAGGTCATAGTGGTCATTAAAATGACTAAATTAGGTACCCAAAACTTTGATGTCCTCAACATAATATGAACTTCCCTAAGAGGAAAATTTCTCATAAATGTGTTTTGCAACCCTTGAATCTTAAACTAATGTCAATTACCCATAAAAATGAAAATTTTAACTTTTTTGGCATAATTTCATCTTCTTAAGTATGAAAGATGTGTGTTAGATATTCTTGCAGTACATTGGTACTAAAATAGGTGAAAGTTTTGATGTAAATGAGAACTAGAAACTACTATTTAAATTAAAATGAGGGAATGGTTGGCATGCTTGAGCACCAACCTTTCCATACACATGTATGGCATGCCTACATGATCAGGTCATTTAGCCCTTAAAGGCATAGTGGATGCAACATCTCAGTTGTGGTTTACTATGAATTTGGAATTACATTTGTCATGCCCACTTTGGGAAAGCCCATAATCAGAGATGAGGTGGGCACAACTAAAAGGGTGAAGTGAGCATAAAATTTATCTCACATCATTCTATGATGCATATATTTATTTAGCACACCTAGGAGGGTAGGTAAGCCCTAGATTTTGGGAATGTAGGGTCTAGGTATATGCACTATATATTTTAAATGTATCCTTTACTTTATTTATAACAAATTTTTTTACTTATATCCCTCATATGTAAATTTAGTTATGAATATGAAGTTTCTTGATGATGACAAAATTTTGACTATGAGAATTTTGAAGACAAAAAACTGATAGAATTTGGTAATTAAGTCTAAAAATAGACTATATCAAGTTGGTTGATACAGATGAGTAAAATTATGGTGATACTAATGCATGTATAATATGATTGTATCAAGTTGTTTGATATAGTATGAAATAAACTAGGTTAAGTTGGTTGATGTAATTGGACATAAATTCAAAATTGTATCAAGTTAGTCAATGCATTTGGAAAGATACTTAGAACTATATTAGGTTGGGTGATGCAATTTTCACACACATAATAGCATTAGGATTTATTATATTATCTAAAAATCAAACAAGATAATAATATAATTATTAGTAGAATAAAATCAACAATAAGGTATATCTAAATAGGGTGTGTTTGACTTTTAGGCTCTAATATACATTGATACCAACTGTAAATAATTATGGCCTAAATGAAATTGACTAGGGAGGATTCTACCAACTCATAGCCTTAGTATCCCATCTTTGAGGTACATTAAAATTAATTCATTGGGTCTATTTACTTATCAGTGCACTAAAAAATCAAATAGCTAAAAGGTTTCATAAAGGCTAAAAATAAAACCTAGGCATTTATGATATACAGTGAGGTACATGGAAACTAAAGTCCATATATAGTGTTTTCTAATGGCTTGATTATTTTTATAATACCCCTCACACCATCTATTAGGTAAAATTTATGACCACTTAGCCTAGAATGATAGCTCCTATTAGTTTTACAAATGTCAAAAAATAGTTCTAGGAAGACAAAATAAAAATAAAATTGATTCAAAGTGAAAGTAAAATTTACAACATTAATGAAATGAACATTAGAATGAAATTAGGATAGATGTTACAATAAAAATTAAAAACTGATCAAACATAGCTATATTGAGTTAGTTGATACAATTGGAAACAAACACATAACTCTACTAGGTAGGTCAATGCAATATAGAAAGACATAGAAGAGTATTAGATTGGCTGATACAATTGAAAAAAATGAAATGGTATTAGGTTGATCAATTAATTTTATAAGACTAAAGAGCAATATTGAATTGGTTGATATATTTTCTAAGTCTAAATAATGGTACCAGGATGGTTGATATAGTTGGATTAAAATATATATAATGATTTTGAGGATGTCAATAAAAAGATAAAAATACAAACATGAAACTAGTCTAACCAAAGGTAAGATAAGGTTCACGTCAGGTTCATTAGAATGTATGCACGAGATAGGATGAATTATGTCCTCTTTAACTTAATAGACTAGGAATTGAATAAGGTCAATTAGATAGAGCCTATGTATACTTGGACAACTAGGTAAGGACCAATGATATCTACAGATCTAGAAGTGGGTAACCTACAACTCAAATTTCAAAAATAAAGGGTTCCAAATCCTAAGCCTATGACATATGGATATATATCTCACTAGATATCAATAAAGATAAATGGTTGTAACTATGATTGTAAAGATACAAGTAAATTGAATGGTTGTAAAGAGGTATTGTATACACCTAAATATTCTCGCTCCTTTATCATGTCTAATATTATCTAATATCATTTTAAATTCATCTATTAATCATATTAATTAATTCATAATTAATCCTAATATAACATTGCTAAACTATCATATTCATTAAGATAACATTTCAAACATTTTACATCCATTAATTAACCTTACCCCTTCCAAAATGTCAATTAATTCTCTTATTACACCCTTATTAACTCACTAACACTTCATTTCATCATTTTAGAATTTTAAATTCCAAATCCACCTACCTCCACTAACTCATACAAATCCCATTCTTAATCCTTCCCCTAACCTTCATTAACTAGCCTAAACACATATGTAACCCTCTAATACTCTCCTAAATCCCCACGCCACCTCTTCTAGGAATTTCCAATGAATTTTTAATTTCTTGGATATTAAATACATTTCACCTTCCTAGGAATATATAATTCCCATAAATAGTCTCCACCCTTGATTTGAATCCTCCTTGGATCAAATTTAACCCTTCATTCCATCCACCACCCTTTATATAACCACCCTTCCTCCATCTTACAAACCATAAACTAAGATTTTGAGCAATTACATGTTGCCAACTTATTTTCAAGCATCCATTTTAAAACACCATTGTTATAATTAATTGAATTAAGATAAGCAATCCAATATTTAAACCATACAAGAAGAATAATCATTTTTAAATTTAGGGCGCATCATTTTCATTTGGAGGTATAATCAATTGAAATATTGAGGTATAATTGTTTTATTTCAATTATTATTTGCATTATCTTTACCTACCTTACCCAATCAGGGGTTTAGTGTGACTTTGGAATTGAATTTATAGTCATTTGGCATGTTTTTATTATAATTTGAATTTATATTCTCATTTCCAAATTTTAATTAATACATAATGTTGAACATAGTGGGAATCATTTTATTTCATGTTCTTGATCTTCTAGTGTGAGTGATTGAGCCTGAAGGAATTATTGGAATAATAACTTTTGGCTAAAAATCCCAAAAATTTATGTTTTGACATTTCCAACAACCAGTGTGGCATCTCTATATGGTTTCATGAGTTTTCTCTCTAAAAATTTGAGTTCAAAGATAACAGTCATGACATCATGCCTGACCACAAGCTTAACCATCACGGTTCAGGTAAACATTTATGCTTGACTATCTAACCTACATGAATTCACATTTTACGATACACACTTTCTACTATTATACACAATTTCACTAACCTTTTACGTGACTTTGTGTTGTCTTTGTTCTATGGTGATAGGTGCAAACTCACAAGTATAGAGACATGATATTGATAATGAAAATTATGACATTATATAAACTAACATGATTTGGATCATTTCTTGTTTTCTAATAATAGTTAAAATCATTGATGATCTTTTGCTGACATTTGATAATGTATTAATTTTTTATCATAAGTGGTCTTCTTCAAATAGTTAAAATAGTTAAGTAGTTAATATTTATCTCATTAAGGTTTTCTATTTAGATATAATAGTTTAAGAACCTTTATTTTCCCTTTACATTCTGTCAAATTTCCATTGAATTAACTATCTCATTTATCTATTATATTTTTTGTTATATATTAGAAAAATTGCATTTTATGAGACATGAATTTGTTAATAGTACATGTGACTTTGCTATTGGGATCATGATTTTATTATATTTGTGTTTTGTATCCAGGTTTGAAATCACATGTTTTAATGCATGACAATGTTAGGAAGAAATGTGGTATCATAACAGTTAGATGCACCATCAAACAAGTATAAAATTTTTGTTTGTTAATTATCTATTTTTAATAATCTTGTGTTTATTATTTCATGATTTGATTATAATGTATGTTCCATTGACTCTCTACTATGTTAATTTGCATTCTCTTTATTTTTGGATAATTTGGTCTCTCTAGTTAATTCACGTATGTGTAACTATGACTTCAAACTGTGAAAATGCAATAGACTCTTGAGTCTATGACTTTGATATGTATAAATTTGTGCTTGAATATAACCTCTTTTTTTAGGTTTACCACTAAAGAGGCTGATCAAAAACTACTAACAGTCTATCTTACAGGCTGCTTATCAAAGATTTGGCATTTTGAAACCATTTTATTATCACATGTTAATCAGGGTTTATAAACTTTCTTGTTTTAGTCCATTTCAATTAATATATCATACATTTTGAATGTCTATTTATTACCTAGGGGTATGATGTAAAATAATCTTCCCTTTCATCCATAGAGTGATTATTGGGGATCATAAATCATCAATAAACCTCCACATTTTTATTTTATAGGGGTAAGATCAAATGGAATTAATCCCTATGTACTTGTCATAGTATTAGGGGGATTGTGACATGGATTTAATCATCATGCATAAGACCACACTTTATGATCCAATGGAGTATAAATATTAGAGCCAATTATCATTAAGCTAAAAAAAACTCCCCACATAGTATTCTATGAATTGAGGAGGCAATACTCCAACACGTAGGCATTATATAACACCTTAAATGGCCTTGGGTCCCATTTAATGAAATTTGTTTATGGGACTCCCTTATAAATACTTTTTAACCTAGAATAAGAAACTTTGTCTACAAGAAGCATCCACGACAAGGAAAACAACATTCCCAGAGATCACTCACCAAATACAGATAATAAGAGAGGGTCAGGAGACCAATATAGTCACCTCTCATTGTGATTCATTTGGTATGTTGAGTGTTGGGTTTCACTCCTTTGTTAATCACTAATTATATGTTTCTGGGTTGCTTTCTCATTTTTATGTGTTATTGAGACTAGTATTATTTTTAAATATTAAATACATACACACAAACTATTTACTGAGTAAAAACTTAACACTAGGTTCAACTTAGTCTCTTATAAAATATTCATAAGACAATCATCATCTTATTACATATTAAAATCCTATCACCCATCATCAAACTTAAAACTACCTTAATCATCATCTCATTCGTAGTCCATTTGTATCTCTCATCTCACTCGTAGTTTTCCTAAAACATCAAGTCAAACCCACCAAAGACCTAGGCATCCCTCTTAACTTAAGTTATCCTAGTTTCCCTTATACACACTTTTAATATGTTTATATCTATCTTGAGAAGACTAATCATTACCTTGATCCCTCTCTTAGTCAAATCTTGTCATCATGTCACTCTATTGGTTTAAATTTGGCACCAATCATCATCTTGATAGCACCCATCATTATCATGTCACTCTACTAATTTGAACCTATCAACCATTGACATTTTTATAGCAACCCATCATTCTATCACTTTGTATCTATCACATGTTGATAGATTACCCTATCATCATCCCAACCCATTCATACTATCTCAAATCCTTATAGACCTCTTTACTCAAAGGTATACCTTGTCTAAATCCTATCCATATTTCACATCAAATCAATTAACCTAAAGGCAAGCTTAATCTATCATCCACCTTCCAAAGCATCCATTCACATGGTATATTTTACCCATGCATAAAAATTGAAGATTGGATAATCATCAAACCAAATTGATGATATCCTTAGGAATTTATGTGAGTAGCCTTTAGATTAGGAAGAAAACCTTAGTGCCATGCATACTTTGGGAGGTGATGAAGACACCCAAAATAATTTTTTGGATAATGACAAGAAAAAATCCCAATTGAAATAATGTATCTATGATAATCAAGAAGCACTATTAACACACCTTATTGAGATGGGGATAAATTTACCACCTAAATTTGATCAAAATTACTTGAATAACCTTGTATTAAGTCCTACACATCATGATACTGCTCACAATCATAGTCCTAAAGTTGAAGATCAAGGAGTCCATGAGCAAGAATTAGATGATGAATAGGAAGAGGATGATAAACAACCCTCACCCAATACTTTTAATGCTAACTGAGTTGAGGTCAATAAAGGGAAATCCATTTTGAAGAAGACTAAAAATGATCCATGTTAGACCGTTTACATCAAATAACCTATCAATTCAAATTGCTTTCCTCTCATATAGTTTCTAAAACACATAAGCACCACTCACCTAGGAATCATGGCAATGCTACTTTTCCAAATACCCATCAAGCCCAAAAATAGAATAAACATAAACCATTATCTACATCTAACTCCTTATCTAATCCCACATTTTCCCATGAGTGGCAAGCCATGAAAGAGGCTTTCAAAAACATGGATAGAAGATTACATATCAATAAATACAAATTTAAAGAATTTTTCTCCTACCCTCTGGATATGGGCATCCTTCATGTTCCTTTCCCTCCTCAATTCAAGCCTCATAAGTTTGAAAAATATAAAATAAATAGGGATCTAAGAGAACATGTCAAAGAATTATTTATGTCATGTCATGAATTTTCTTATAGTGATGCCTAAATTCTTTGGTTGACCCCTATAAGTCTTGGTACATTAGTTCTAGAATGGTTCATGCAAATACCTAAAAATTCCATCACATCATTCGAGGATTTGACTAAAAAAATTTTTAAACATTTCTCCTATAATGTCAAACATGAGATTACTTTGTTATACCTATACAATACTATAAAAATAATAGAGCAATCCTAGTATTGTTCATTCAATGGTGGTAAATCCTTTCTATTTGATTCCATTGCATGCTCCCTAATAAATAATTAGTCTATATATTAATTAATAATATTAACCCAAAATTGTCCTATCAATTGAAATTACATTGTGCTACCACATTCGATGAGACTGTCAAAAAGGGGATCCATATTAAAAATTACCTAACTTAAAAAGGGGTAATCAAACTCTATTCCAAGAATGATCACATTCAAAAAAATACCCCTTCTTAAAGACCAAAATTATTCAATAATAATAAGAATGTTTTTGGAGATGGTGTGACTGACACTAAGCATGTCTAGATAATCCAAGGTCCTAATTCCACTTCTACATCATATAATGCATCAAATATTATTGTCCCTAGATGTAGGCCAAAGACTAATACAAGGAGGAAACATTATAAAAAAATAAATGAGCCTATTAAAAGTGTTGTCATCACTTGAAATGTACACCCATGCAAGAATGAATCTCATGCACAACTATGTATAAATTTTGCCTTAGTGCCTAAGAGTAATTTGATGCTTCAATGTAACAATAGAATCATCCCTAAATGTGTTTTAATCTTTTACTCCTTGGGATGAACCTTTGGAGAATGTTATATTCTTTCTAATATAAGTGCACCTGGTTTATGACTATCATGTAGACCCACAAAGATGATAAGAGAAATCTACATCTAATGCTAAATCTAATCTTGACAAGGGAAAAAGGGGGAGAGAGGATAAGAGATATACTAAAATTTAAAAGGTGATACACAACAATGAGAAGGATAAACATCCATAAATAAATATCAATAATAATTAATGCACATAGAATGTAAAGCATGAAAAAAGGGTGGTTTAGTTCTTATTAGTTTCAAGGCCTAATCCAATATTACAAACTTGAATGGGTAGAGATTTGTTATACCAAGAAGAGGGATCATTTTCACAATGCAAATTAGGGTTTTTATAGAGCTAGTCAGACCCTTGTAATTAATTCAATGTTTGAGATGGTAAATTGGAACTTAATTTGAAAGTTGGCACTCAAAACTAAAAATAAATAGACTCCTATGCAATAGATATTGTGAACCATGCTCATATAATTTTGGTTGATAATATGATCATAAAAGTAGCTAAAAGTTCATTCTTGGATCTTCATGTTCGATAGTTATTATGATGATGTCATAATGGTGTTATGGAGGTTCCCTAGTGAGTGGATGAAGAGCCTTGATAGTCTATGTGACAATGACAAAGTTTGCAAGGTGAATGACAAAGTGTGTAATGTGCTTGTTCTAGTGTGCTTTATATATGGTTGGTTGATCTTTAGTTTTGACATAGCATGAGAGGACCAGGGATGAGTATGGAGGATTGAGCATGTAAAAGGATTCCTATAAGATATTATCCATTATTTGAGAGATTTTATGCATAAGTTTAATTCATCTAGTTGATCATAGTTTTCATCTAGACACTTTGGGTCCAATGGCAAAAAATATTAGTTGGTAGTTTGATGACATCACTGTTACCACATGGGAAGGAGTCAAGGGGAGTTAGTCATATAGTTATGATCACTGTAGTCCCTAGTTTTTATGTGTCAAATCTCAAGTCATGCATTGAATAATTGTAAAATTTATGAGGGTGCAAATTATGATTCTCAATCAGATTTAATAGTTTTCCCATACTTGGCCAAATTTTCAAAGTGGTCAAAAAGAGATAAGTATGTTGATGAGTTTAGTGTTCATACGTGTGGATATTTCTAGTGAAGGTGATCATATCAGTTTATTTAGTTTTTGACCGAATTTATTTTTACTAATTTCTAGATTATGAGATGTAGCGTGTAGAAGATATTCTTTTACAAATTTGGGCTTTCAAGCATATTGATTGTGTTTTCCCATACTTAGCCAATTTTTCAATGTGGTAGAAAGAGATGAGTGAGAATTTTTTTGATGTTATATCTTTAATGTGTGATCATTTGAGGATGTCTTATGGGATATAATGAGTGGACCTAAGTAATTGGTAGTGGTCTTGTGTTCATGTTTTGCTCGAGGGTGAGAACTATAAGAGCTAAAAGTGCCTTGTTTAAAAGGTGTAGATGCTTAAGGGTGACCCATAGATGTTATGGCCAATCTATGGAGATTATATTGAGCATTTTATTCATATTATAAATATCTTAAGGGTTAAGACATACCCAAATGGCTGACTAAGATGGTGTTGAATTGGTCTATAAATAGTGGAACCAAATATGATGGGTTATAGACTTGTGTGTGAGAGACAAAGGAGAAAATTGAGAGATTATTGTGTGTTTTGGGTAGAGTGCCTTGAGGATGAGCTGAATAAAATATTAGTTTGAAGTCTATTGGTATGACTTATATGTCATAATTTTGTTGAGAGATTAGAGAGCTTCTTGTTTGAGTGTGAGCGAAGGTGAAGTGAGATAAGCTAAGGTCCATCATCAGGTGTTGTTAACATAAGTTTAGAGGTGGAAGTGTTTCATATGTGTTGTTGTGGTGTCTCAACATCTAAGGTGGTTGTATCCTCCTTGTAAAGTAAAACTTGATAAAAGGTCTAGTTGTTGTTACAACTCAACTAGACAGGTGTAGTAGCACCTTGTGGGATTGGTCTCTCACTAAATAGGGATTGTAGTTACTTGATTGGTTACATTTGGTATAAATTGGATCTTATTTTGCATGATAGTAGTCCAAAGCTTGTTCTAGTGGGTTTTATTCCCTAAGAGGGTTTTCCACATATGTTATGTGTCTTATGATTGATCTTGCATTGTCTCTCTTACTCATTGCTATGGATGTTGTTTATGAATCATTATTGCTTTTGTTAGTTGATTAAGTATTTATAAAGATAATAATTTAAGTTGGATAATTTTGGGATCATTGATTCACCCCCCCTCTAAATGTTCATACCTCTAATAATTGGGATCAAAGCAAGGTCTTTTGGTAAAGGCTTGACAGCCTGAAGGAGATCCAAGGTAAAATGGCTAGTTAGAATGAGAAAGGTGGTTCATCTACTAATCAAGCACCAATGTTCAATTCATCCAATAATGCTTTATAAAGTGCTAGGACTAAGACCTAAATTACGTCCCTAGGGTTTGATGTATGGCAATCAATTTTGGATGGTTATGTTGCTCATGTTATTCCTCCATCTAGTGTTACAAACAAGAAGCTATTTGAAAACAACTCTAAGGAAATGAATGACATTACTTATGGTCTTACAAACCTAGAGTTTACCAATTGCCAAGGAAATATGGGATAAATTGAAGACTATTTTTGAAGAAAATTTAAAGGTTAAGATTGCTAATTTATAGACTCACAAAAGGTAATTTGAAAGTCTCAAGATGAATGAAGAAGAAATTGTGGCATCCTTTTTGTAGAGAGTTGATGAGATTATGAATATCATCAGAGGTTTTGGATATAATCTTAAAGAGATAATTGTTGTTCAAAAGTTTTTAAGGTCTTTTTCCCCCAAGATTGATCTAAAGGTTTCCATTATATAAGATATTCATGACCTTACTCAGTTGAAGATGGATCAATTACATGGCACCCTTACTGCCTATTAGATGAAGAAGAATGATGGCATACCACCAAAGAAAGAAGTTGCATTCACAATAGAGATGATGCCTAAGAAGAATATCTAAGTTAAGAAATCTAAATAGGATGACATATCTAACATTGATGATGATGACCTAATTGTTTTTATTACTAGAAAATTTAACATGGGTTCAAAGAATTATAAGATTAAACAACCCTTTAAATGTTTTAACTATGAAAAGATAGGATATTTTGCTCATAAGTGCCCTCATAAGCATGAGAATAAAGATGATGAAGAACAAGATGAAGATAAGAAGCTATATAAAAAGAAAGGGTTCAAAATTTTTAACAACAAGAAGAGATCCCTTAAGAACAAGAAGAGTATTTACACCAAAAAAATTTGTAGCTCATCAGATGAGAGTGAAGATAGTTATTTAGATTATGATCAGGAAGATGATGGTCATGCTAAAGATGAATCTCTATTCATGGTTGAGGAAGGAAGTTTCTCATAATAAAATGGGTCTACTTGGAGTGATTTAGATGATTATGAAGATGAGTGGGACTATGAGGCTACATTGACTAATTCTTATGAAGAATTGAAGATTGAGAAAAAGATCAATAAGAAGATGAAATCTGAACTCAAATAATTAGAGGATAAATTCAGTGTGTTTGAGGCAATAATGGATGAAGATGCCAAGAAGCATGAAAATATGGTTAAACATCTAATTTGTAAATTGGAGGTCATGTCTACAAGCCTAAAGGCTAAAGAAGATGAATTTTAAAGGTATGTTTATAAAAATAAATACGTGAAATCTGAGCTAGAAAAGATAGCTAGTAAGGTGAAGGCATTTATGAGATTTGAAAAGAGCATATGTGACCTAAATAATATTTTGAATGATCAAAATCATGATAGTAATAAGATTGGTATGGGATTAAAATAATAACCAGAGACTACAAATCAAGATAAGATGAAGACTAATGTGAACAAGGTGGATCAAACTTTGAAAATAAATCATCAGATAAGGAATGAAGGTGCTAGCAAAGTAAAGATAAATCAAATTAGATAGCCAAATGCCATGAGGTATACAAGATTTAGTAGTCACTGATATACATGTAATCAATTTGGTCATAGGTCTAAATAATGTAAGAGACATGTTATAAATGAATTTGCATGGGACTATAATGGGGGTCATCAATTAAAAGATGTGAATAGAATCAAGTGCTTTAATTATCTTGATATGGGACACTTTGTAAACCATTGTCCATATAATATTAGACAAGGTGAGTCCTATTCAAAAATGGGAGCTAATTTCATTTGTCATGAGATAAGGAAAATTACAATTTTTTATCCAAATATGTTTCTTACAAAAGGAATGGTGTGCTATAATTGTGAATAGAGAGGTTATATTGCTAGGTTTTGCAAGCAAAGGCCTACAAAATAGAATAGATTTTATCAGGATCCTAGAGTTTAAGAAAGAAATCAATATAACACATGGAAGCCAAAGGTGAAAAGTGTGAGTCATGATGAGACTGTAGATCTAAGTAATCTATTTGCTATGGTGGAGAATTCTTATGAAGTTGAAGATTATCAAGAGGTCTCATTGTTTGCTCATATTAAGAATGAAGAGACTAAGCTCAAAGATAAGATCAAGGTGTTGTTTGAAGCTAGTCCTAAGGTATGTATGGATCTAAATGAACATCTTGATATTTTTGAGCCTTGCAAATAATGTTAGTTATTTGTGCCTAGTAATGAGGTTCCAAACTACAAGGAGGATCCTTTATATGAAAAGGCATGTAATAAATCTATGTCATCTCCATTTATTATCAATCCAATTCTAAAAGAAAATGAGAATGATATAATGGTTAAGTAAGTTGTTTCTCTTAAACCAAATAATAAGAAGAACAAAAAGTATCAGTTGATTAAGGAAGAAATGGAAGATCAGGAATTGATCTTGTTTTAGAACATTAAGGTATATAAGGTGTCTATGTTTATGCTTCTTAAGAGACTCCTTTCAAATGGAGAAGCAAGTGTTGTTGTAATTGTTTTTAAACTGGAATAGTCTACAGGGTCAAATTCAATATGATCAAGATGTTTATGCCAATCAGATAAGGTCTTTTATTAAGGGGAGCAATAAGTTCATGAGCTTGTTTTAGAGGTTTCTGAAGTAGCTATAGTACAAAGTCAAAATGGGTGGTTCTAGGTGGCTCAATAAGATTGATGAAAATGAAAATAAGTGTTTGAAGTTCAAAAAGGTATTTTAATTTATTTTTTGTGTTCTCCAGGTGTTTTTGAGGTTTGAAGGTATGTATGTGCCAATTAAATATTTTTGTTAGCTCTCAGGTTTCCCAATTTGTGATTAAAAGCTTGAAAGTTCTAAAATGGGTTATAGTAAGTCAAGGTTCCCAAAGGTATAAAGGCTCAGTTTTTGTTCTATAAGTTTGTGATGGGTGTCTCTAGGTGTGCAAGAGGTTTCAAAGGTATGCATTGAAAAATAGGAGGTTTGTTGACCCTGCTTGTTGTGAGATTCTAGGGTTTTGGGCTATGCTAGAATAGAGGTTTTCCTTATGAGTTAAGGTTTGAGGATTTTTAATTTGTTTAATGGAAAAAATGGGTGGTATAATCAAGCTTCACATATTTTTGAAGGTTTGTGGTTCTCAAAGTAGTCAACTTTTTATCATTATGGAGGGTTAATTAGCTAGTAGATTTGTGAAGGAAGTATGTTGCAAAGGATAATCTTGGTGATGAAAATTGGTGTACTTTATGGGACATATAATATTGATATAGATATGAATTTTTAGGTCTTGAAGATGTGTCTACTAAAAATTTTGGGCTATGCAAGTTTTAAGTAGGGCTATAAGGAGGCTAGACAGGTCTAGTTTGAAGAAGAGTACTCTTTGTTTTATTTCCCAAAAGAGAAAGATATGAGTATTTCAATATTTGTTCTTAGGTTGGTTAATTGAATTTTTCATATTTTGTATAGTATAGATACATAGTTAGTGGTCATGGAAGTGTCTTAAGATAGAAGGCTAGTAAGCCTGCATGATGATTCTTTATTATGTGTGGAGATATAAAGATGCTCAGAAGGTGAAATTGATCAGAGTTTTTAGGGGGAGTCCCTCTCAGATGTTTCTTATTGATTGATATCATATTTCATTTATTTTGTGTTTTACTTTATTCATTGGTTGTAATGCTTGATTGAAGAGAGTATTGGCATGAAGAAAGAGGAGGTTGTTAAGACAAGAAAAAGTAGGCTCAAGGTAAGGGTGAGTTTGTATTATCTTTAAAAGATGGTCCTTTCCTATTTTTTATTATTTTAGGTCATCAATATTAGTTTTTGCCCACTTTGTCATTGTGTCAAGGGGTGAGAAAGTTCCTGATCTAAGAGTGATTTAAAAAGAGAAAATGTGAGCTATATATTGTTATATTAATGGGTGTTGACATCAATAATAAAGGGGGAGATTGTTGGAGAGTTGTCATGATGATGTCATGGTGTCATGGAGGTTCCATTGTGAGTGGATGAAGATCCTTAATAGTCTATGTGACAATGACAAAGTGTGCAATGTGTTTGTTCTAGTGTGTTTTATGTATGGTTGGTTGGTCTTTAGTTTTGACAGAGCATGAGAGGATCAGGGTTGAGTATGGAGGATTGAGAATGTATAAGGAATCTCATAAGATGTTATAAATTCTTTGAGAGCTTGTGTGTACAAGTATAATTTATTTTTTTATCATATTTTTCATCTAGACACTTTGGGTTTAGTGGCAAAAAAGATTAGTTAGCAGTTTGATGACATAACCATTGCCATGTGGGAAGGAGTCAAGGGGAGATGGTCATATGGTTGTGATAATTGCAGTCCCTAGTTGTTATACATTATATCTAAAGTCATGAATTGAATCATGGTCAAAGATATTAGGGTGATAATTTGGATTCTTAGTAAGATTTCATAGTTTTTCCATAGCCAAATTTGCAAAGTGGTCAGAAAGAGTTGAGTAAGCATGTTGATGAGGTCAGCATTCACACATGTGGACATTTAAGATGAAAGTGTTCATATGGGTTTGTTGATTTTTTGACCTAGTTTATTTTCAATAACTTATAGATCATTCAATGTAGCACGTTAGAAGATATGCTTTTGCAAAGTTGGGTTCCCAGGTAGATTGACTTTGTTTCCCCATACTTAGCCAATTTTGCAATGTGGTAGAAAGAGATGAGTGAGAATTTTGTAGATGGTATATATTTCACATGTGAATGTATTAAGATAATCTAAACATATGATCTTGTTTAGTTTTTATCATATATCATTTGTGCTAAATTTGAGCTCATGCACTATATCACAACAAAAGTTATGGATGATCAAAGTTGGCATCTCAGTTAGATTTTGACATTATTGGCTCTGTGATAGAAGTTGATGATAATTAATGTTAATAGCATTATATCTCACATTAAAAATAGTTTTAAGAGAAATATAATATATAGTTTTATTCTCCTATTGAAGGAGATCATTTGGTCCAAATTTTAGATCCTACGGGTAAGCGTAAAAAAAGTTATTAAGGATCAAAAATGACTACTCATGCCTATTGAGTTGGTCTACATACTTAGTCAATTTTCTTGATGTTAAATATCTAGACCTAGTGGAGATCCAATAGTTAGTGGGAGTTCATACTTCTAGATCAAATGATTCATGTAGATTCAAATGGGTTAATGTGATAGCTCTTTATTAGAGTTAAAGTTTAGGACCTAATGAAGATCCAATGGTGTGTGGGTGATCATACCGATCAAAGATAAACAGTATATGTTGAGTGAAATGAGGATAGTTGCATGATGTTTAACATATAAGAAAAGTTACATGATAATTATCCTATGGAGAGTGGGAGTTCATACTAATGATCAAATGGTGAGCATTGATCGATTAATTCCTTGGTCTGTAGAGATTGATGGAGCACATTAAGTCAACATTTTGAGATGGCACGAGATAAGGTCAAACTAATAGTTGTTTAACATTTGGATTTGGTGTTATAAGTGTTAAATATATATAAAAATTGATGGAGTTTATTTTATTTGATGTTGATATGGCACGAGATGCGAGCAATGTTTCTGAGGTTTAATTGTGACCATTGCAATTTGAATATTTGAATTTGCAAATGAAATAACTAGTGTCTTGTTTTTGGACCATAAATTTCATTAGAAGACAAGTTTTCTAATGTATTAAGAATAAAATTGGTATAAGACTCCATGGTGCATCCATTTAATCTGATTTTAATATTTGGAAGTGAATACATACATAGTTATGGTGCTCCAAAGTTGACTGTATGTTAGACTATGTTTTGTGAGTGATCCTAGAAGGGTATTTAAGATTATGTTATTACTATTTTCACATCTCAATATGAATTATATATTGGATCATGTTGTATACTCCATGAATAATCTCTGTGTATATTTTATAGGTGTGATCAATCTATCTTGAGTAGAAATAATGCTTAAGAAGTTGATTGTGTGTTTGTCCATGGTGACTATGTGCATAAGGTTTGTGTTTGAGTTGTTTGAGCATACACAGGGAAAATCTAAGTTGATTGTGATCATTTGAGGATTTCTTATGGGACATAATGAGTGTACATAATTAATTTTTAGTGGTCTTGTGTTCATGTTTTTCTCAAGGGTTAGTTATATGGGTGACTAGGTCTCCATGAGACCTATAAGAGCTACAAGTGCCTTGTTTAAAAGGTGTGTATGCCTAAGGGTGACCCATAGATGTTATGGCCAACCTATGGATATTTTATTGAGCCTTATCTTTATATGATATATGTCTTAAGGATTAATACATGACTAAATAGCTGACCAAGATGGTGTTGATCAAGATTGGTCTATAAATAGTGGAACCAAAGATGATGTGTTCTAGACTTATGTGTGAGAGACTAAGGAGTGATTTGAGATATTTTAGTGTGTTTTTGGGAGTGAAGGAAGGGTAGAGCTCCCTAAATATGAGATGAAGAGCATATCAGTTTGAAGGTTATTAATATGACATTATTGTCATAATCTTTTCGAGAGATTAGAGAGCTTGTTGTTTGAGTGTGAGTGAAGGTGAAGTGAGATAAGTTGAGGTCCATAATCAGTGTTGTTGACATCAATTTAGAGGTGGAAGTGTTTCACAAGTATTTTTATGGTAGACCAGAATCTAAGGTGGTTGAAGTTAAAAGGTCTAGTTATTGTTGAAGCCTCCTTGCAAGGTAAAACTTGCTAAAAGGTTTGGTTGTTGTTGCAGCTCTGCTAGATAGGTGTAGTATCACCTTATGGGATTGGTGTCTCACTAAATAGGGATTGTACTTCATTGATTAATTTTAGTTGGTCTAAATTGGATCTAGTTTTATAAGATAGTAGTCTAAATCTTGTTCCATTGGGTTTTATTCCCCAAGAGGGTTTTCCATGTATGTTATGTGTCTTGTGATTGAACTTACATTATCTCTCTTGCTCATTGCAATGAATTTTGTTTATGCTTCATGAATGCTTTTATTAGTTGATTAATTATTTATAAAGATCATAATTGAAGTTGGATTATTTGGGGCTCACTGACTCACCCCCACTCTTAGTGATTTTACCTCTAAAACTTTAGATGATATATGTGTGCATCGAGGTTATAAGTATGATTCTATAATTATAGGATACATGTGTGCATGTTTTATCTACCTACCCATCACCTTCACTTTTAAATCCACTCTAAATTGACTTATCTTGATGTCTAATCAAGCCAGCTACCACCTTTACTTATTTCTACCACCTTTCAATCCATCTAGACCATTATTTGATGTGGAATCTACATAGGCTTTCTTTATATTTGGTTATGCCATCCTTACATGTATGGTATAATTCCATGCATACCTCTCTCAAGATTTACATGCACATTAAATCCTACACACTTAGACTCTACTAAGTTTGTGCTACTTATGTATGTAAGGTTGTGTACTAAAAATATGTTATGAAGGGGAATATGCACCTTCCATAATTCCTATAGTCCTAGTTATCTTTTTCACATAGTTCATGCATTCTTATCTTTGACACTCTAAATAGTTTTGTCCACTCAAATAGATAAGTGTGTGTTTACTTCATGTTTTCCTTATGTATGACTTTATACTTAGATGCATCTTACACAAAGGATGTGCACATAAGGATACACAAGAGGATGGGTGTGAGAGTCTAATGACACATTGTATGGGGAGGTTATGGACCATAAGGTTGTAGTTGTGGACTTAATTTATAAATTTCACACTGTGCATATAAGGTTGTGCACTAAGAATCTCGTAACTCTACATGCTTTACATGTGTGTCAATAGTTATACATGAAGGATAGGTTGCATATATCTTATACACAAGGTGCACATTAATAATTTTTCATAGTCCCAAATCGGCACTTAGTTAATGTGTGAATTTATGCTAAATTTTAACTTTGAGTGTTGGTAGGGAATAATCTATGCATAAATTTATCCTTGAGAAACCCAACATTATACAAGTGAGAAATCCTTTTGTGGGGTTTTATGATCTTCACGCAGACAGGGGTTACTTGAAGAGTCAACACCTTTGGAAACCTCTATACATTGCTTGCCTACTAAGTGGGGACTAGTAGCCTTTAAACTAATCCATTGGGTATAAAGTCATCTAGAGTTACTTGATCCCTTACCCTTTGCACAATCAAGTACAACAATCTTACCTAGACCTATAATAAACTTTGATACCTTCATAAAGAACAATCAAATCAAACAAGTATGTTAAAATACACTTAGAAGAAGGGAAATCTAAACTAAGTAGGATGTTACACATAAGAACTTGGAGAAAATTAAACTAATCTAAACAATGGCATGTGCATGTGGAACTTAGGGAAATTCAAATATCTAATCTAATATTTACAAAAATGCATGATCATTAGAGATAGTGTTTGATATTAATCCTATTGACAAGGATGGGTAGCACTTTTCTGCTTGGCTTTTTAGTTTGAAGGTGTTGACTTATTTACAACTAGTTATGGTGTATGGGTCTCTCCATATAGTATTTAACTCTGTATGCTTCCCATATTTTCCCCTATTTATGTCCTATATTAGTTCTAAGTCTCCTTCATCAAAGCTTTTGTCAATAAATTTTCTATTGAATGTCCTTTTCATCTACACCTACTGAAGATCCATAGTGTGCATGATCTATGATCTCATTTCCTTGAACTTCATTAGATTGGACAACCTTAATGTCATGGGATCACTCTCATATAACTCTAATTAATGGGCTATCTCTAGTGAATTAAACTCAAGAGATGTAGGCAACCTTGCTTCCCTTCCATATACTAACATGAAATACAAATCCCCCATGACCCTTTAAGTGTTATTCAATCTACCCAAAGGGTTGTCTTGATTTTTGTGTGCCAAGATCATTAGCTATCTTCCATGGTTCTTTTGATGATGTGAATCAAGTTCTTGTTAATGGACTCAACCAAACCATTACCTTGAGGGTAATACTTTGAGGAAGTGCTCCAGTGAATGATGTGTTTGATTTATCACTCACTAACTTTGGCTCCAAGAATAGCAATTTCATTGTTATAAATAATGGTGGTTGAAACAGTAAGTATCACTATAATGCTTTTGTAAAAATATAGAATAGAAGCTTGATTGTCCTCCTTCAGTGTTATTTCCTTTGTCCACCTTGTGAATTAATTGGTTTCTATGAGGATCCATTAGTGTCTAGTGTTTTCTAGTGGATTTATCATTCCAATGAAATTGAATCCACATTGATTAAAAGGTCGATCTTCTTGTATTACACGCAGGGGCAGAGTTACCAATTATTGCTTGCCTACAAAGAATGTAAACTTCATGTAGCCTCACACCCATGCATCTACATATTTTAATAAAGTTGGACAATAATAGCCATCTCACATGATTTTAATAGTAATGGTTTTAGGCAAGTAATGGCCTCCTGATAGCCCATTATGAAACTCTTTAAGGACCCTATTTACTTTATCTTATTCTATGCATCCCAAGAGAACTCCATTTATGTCTTTCTAAATAGTGCACCACTAATAATAACATAAGGAATAACTTATAATATTAAATGCATGTGCTTGGATTTATTTAATTCAAGTGATTATGTGTCTATCTAAAGGAAAATCCCCATGCTCTAAGTCAAACCTAATGGAGTGTCTTGGTTTATCGATTGATCCTCACATAGTGCAAAGACTATTGTATCTTCAACTTTTACATCCTCTATCTATTTTTTACATAGTCTTTTCCCTCACACGAGCTTGGTGATTTATATATCTACATCATATTCCATCACTTTTGTGATCCAACCATCTCTCCTCTTGTTGATATCCTTACTAAGTAGAAACTTCTTTATACTTAAGTGTGAAACCATGAGCTGAATCTTGTTATTAGAGAGCATATGCCCAAACTTATTGAGCACCCTTATGACTATGATGGAAAATCTCTCCATAATGTTGTATCATATCTCTTAATCCTTGAGTGTCTAATTAAATAAATAAATAGGATGCTCTTATTTATCATTGTTCTATTGTGCTAGAATGGTTGATATGCCTTTGTCTACACTAAATGCATATAGGATAAAATCCTTAATATAATTAGGGTTTATCAAAGTGGGAGCTTGTGTAATAGTGTGTTTGATGTCCTCAAAACTTATCTTACCTTCATGTTTCTAATTGAATGCATCACCTTTATTGAACATTACTATGAAGGGCTTGGTAAAAGTGGTAAAATTTGGCACAAACCTTATGATAAAATTTATCTTTCCCAAGAAGTTCTAGAGGCCTTTTTGTAACCTAGGAGAGGGAGAGTTATAATGGACTTGACTCGTTATAAATCAATTATGAGCCCATATTTGGAGATGATGTGCCCCAATAATTTTACCTTATAGACAATGAATATGCACTTTCTTGGGTTCAAAGAGATCCCAAACTCTCAGCACTTTTTATAAAATTTGTCTAAATTACTTAAATGATCAGTTGCATGCTTAGATAATATCATGATATCATCAATTTAGTCTAGGATGATATTATTGAATATTCCCTTGAATGCATCCTAATATCACATTGTAGTATTATCAATCTGAAGGGCATCTTATGGTATGTGAGGGTACCCCATTTAGTAATGAATGTGATATTAAATTAATCATACTCCAACACAAGTATCTATATATAGCCTAATTAACCATATAGAGTTGAAAACCTCTCTGCACCTATAACTATTTGAAGGATTTGCTCGATTGGTGGGATGGGATAGTGATCTTTGAGAGATGATTTGTTTAAATCTTGAAGTCTATGCACATCTAAATTTCTCCATTCTTCTTTCGCATTAGGACTAGATTGGCCACCCATAAATAATATTTGATTGGAAATATTATATTGACCTCTATGATCTTTGAGATCACTTTTCTCATTAAGTGCTTAAGCTTGAGGTTTACTAGCCTTTACTTCTACTTGATTAGCTTGGTGTTTGGGTCAAGCTTGATTTTATGTTGGGATAAGCCTAGGTCAAACCCTTTGATGTCTTGGTATCTCCATGTAAATATATCATCATATATTTTACTTATCTTGATGAACACTTTAATTTTAAATGAGGATCACATGTTACTAGCCTTTAAAAGTTTGTCATTAGATATGATTACCTATTTGAATATTTATTCCTTAACCACCATGTGTCTTCCCTCATCTTTAAGCTAGTCATTAGAATTTAAGATGTTCTCCAATGAAACCGACCCCCTAGGAAGTTTATTACCTTTCAGTTGGATGATTTATTCCTCATATTGGGCTTAGAGCTATGATTGATTCTTAGCATAGAATATAGCATCATCCTAAAAGAATTTAATAATTTGTTCATCACTTTTAAACACCTGCTAATTGATTGCATTGTCCAATACTATTTATATAACCACAAGATTTATGATCTACTTGGACTCATTCCTTATATCATGTGTGAGGTCATACTACACACCCATAGTTATGATCATGTTAGCATCAACATTATGCACCCTTAGTATGGAATGGATGTTGAAAGTATCAAACCCCTCAATTATGTCCTAAGCCCTATGTTTAAAATCTTTTAGTAGATTATTCCTTAAAATGTTCTATGCTCTAACCTATTTATGACTAGTTTGTTGTCCTTGAATGATTTTAACATGTTGATTCCTTTCTTTTGCACCAATTAAGGACACTAGATCATCACCTCATATTTGGAGACATTGTTTATGTAGTTACAATGCAACCTAAATATGTGCAAATACTTCTCCTTTTGGGAGGATATCATTACCACACTGGCTACTATGACATTCTTGTTTTGGGAGTCATTGAAATATAATTGCCACATGCCTTTAAATTCATTTTACACCTTTACGAGACTTGAAAACAAGGGGTTCTCTTAGATAATGTAGTATGTGCCCATCCCTATTACTTTTGTGTTACTATATAGGTCAGACTCACATTTTTCATGTGCCCATTCATCAAGCAGGTTATCTAAGATCCCTTCAAGTGATGTGGTAGTCTCATGGAGAATTGAATTCTCCTCTTGGTCAAACATATGTAGTTTATATCTACCAGACTAGAGACTATAGATATATATAATTTTTATAAATGGGTTCAACCTTCATGGTCGCCTTGGTTCCATATCTAGTCCTGAGTAGCATGTGAAACCAATCTAAGGATAGGTATCCACCCATATTCATAGTGAAATCCTAGGAAAGGCATATATAAAATTAATGGGCAAGTTAATCATTATGATGTCTTATGCAATGGAGAGTCTTGGATAGACATTAAAAGTGAGGTTTAGGTCTTTGATGATCCCCACATTTTTAATTATTATGTCATCCAATTGGAAAACCCCATTTGATATGGGATAATATGTTATACCTAGCATTTCTATGATTTTATTTGGCATCAAAAAGATACTCACACCTGAGTCTATCATATAAGTATGTACAAGATGATTACCACTAATCAAATAAATATAAAATGGGGGTGGTTTTTGGCTTATGCATGTTTCTTCCTCCTTTGGTTGACATAGGCTTATAAAAGTAGTGGGCATGGTTTATGATGGCTTATGTGATTAAAAATTATTTAGGGTGTCATGCAGTAAATTCCTTTGGGAAATAATCTTAGGAGTGTCCCACATCATCACATTTAGGCCAATTTTCTTCATCTACTCAACTATGTTAAAGGGTATATGATTCCCTTTTACATGTAATTTTTGAATTTAAACCTCCTCTCACACTTTTGGAACAATATAAGGTTAAATTTATTCTTGTGGGTTTTTTTTTTTGCATGTTTATAAGTTCCCTATAGGTTCTTTGTTTTCAATATCTATGCATGGAACTTTGGATGTATAAGTTGAGGGTGCAGAAGGAAATAACTCTTCCCCCATTACCCTCTTTTTCAATCTTGTGTTAAAAGAAACTAGGTTTCTCCCTGTACTTGACATTTCATTTTGATTCACATAATCGAATTCATCCTCTTACCATTTTATGAGGTAGACTCGCTTTAATACTAAGCTTGAATTTGTAATTACTCCCTTTATGGAACTAAAATATTTAGTTGTCCCTAAGGTGGTGACACATTTTGCATCATATGCACTTGATTCAAAATTTTATTTGTAAAGTGACTTGATTATGTCATTGATCATATGTAAATCACCATCTGTATTCTTATGCCATGTTGTTTTTCATAGGCACAAGGGATATACAAGTGCTAGAAATTATTTCACACATAAGGTGGTATACTCTATAAGAGTTGGTTTTGAGATTGCACACCACCTTAATAGGAAGGCATCTTTGGATAATAGGGTTGATTGAAGGGTTGGTGAGGCTTATAATGTTGTTCTTTATACCTTTTGAGTACTACTATCTCATTTCTAAATCTCTACAATAATGTTTTAACTTTGTGTATCTCACTTGGAGGTGTAGCTGATGGAATTGTGGGATAGCTATAATATGAATCGTGATAGAGTTGAGAAAGAGGGAAAGGTAGGTTGGCTTATAGATGGGGCCTTAGGAAATAAAGTCATAGGGGGTATGTGCATAATTTTTCTTACTTAGATCAAATAATTATCTTCGCATAGTAACCTCATATACATCAGGTAATATTGTGCCTTTCATGGATTGAATCATCATGGCCATATCACTATTTAGCACTCTTAAAAAATATAAAAATGTAGTATTAGGAGAATGTTTTACCAAGGGTGGAATTATATCCCAAGTCTTCTACAATCAAAATTTTAAATCAACCATTTGCTTGTGTATATCTCTTTTAATGGTAGTAAGTTGCTCTATCAATGATAGGTAGTCACTCTTTTCCTCAAACTATCTACATAGTTTCACACCCAGCTCATCCTAATTTCAAATAATACCAAGATACAAACTTTGATACAATTGAATCACTCTCAATTTCAAATAAGAGGTAAGGATTCACACTATTATGTTGTCTTCAGTTACATTATGGACAGAGCAAATGTTTGCAACATCTTGTATGTGCTCTATAGGGGTAGTATAGTTCTATCTAGTAAATTAGGGGATGTTCTTAAGATCAATTATAATAATGTCATCATAATAAGAAAGGTATAATGGACTACCTTCATTAAAAGGAATAAAGTTTCTATTTCTAATAGCAACTATGAATGGGATGGGGATTGGTATTCCTTTGGGGGTAAGGAATCTACCAAATGGGGGTCAACTAAGCTCTAGTGGAAGATCATTTTGAATCACTATCTCTCCTAAAAAGAGATAAGGATGTTTTAAATATTCATATTCTAGTAGTTATAAGTAATTTAATAAAATTAAAGTTATTACCTCTTGAAGATGATCTTATTTGTTTTGGCATATAGATGAATAATTAATCTTTACAAACCAAAAATACTTGGAGTTGCTAAATGATCTGTAGAGTGTCTTTAATGTTGTCAACTATTAATCACACCAAATCCTTAGTTAAATCTTTGATGCCCCACCAAGCATGCTAGAAATTGTCATCATTCAAAATGTGCACCTATGCAATAATGGCTTTCCTGAGCACAACTGCATAGTGTTTTTACATCGAGCACCTAGGATCTTAGTACCTAAGAGAAATATGATGATTAATTGTAATAATGGGATCATACCCCAATGTGTGAGACTCTTTCAGTCCTTGGGACAAACCTATGGAGAAGGTTAGATTCCTTCTAATATAAGTGCACCTAGTTTAGGACTAGTGTGTAAACCCACAAAGAATAGAAGATAAATCTATGGCTAATGATAAACCTAATCTTGAGAAGGTTAAAAGGGGGAGAGAGGATATGAGAGATAATAAAATGTAAAAGGTAATGCACCAATAATAGATTAATCACCTCACCTACTTGATGACATAATAAAACTAAGGACTGAATGCACCCAGTCTTCAACTAAACACCAATTGTATAATATTTTTACATGGAGGTATGTTAATACAATGTAGTATTAATAGGGTTTACAAATGGTCCATATATAATTCCTACATATACCTATTTATACATATCATGTAACTTACAAATCATTTTGATTCCATGTAGAGGTATGAAGGGAAGACAATGATGATAGGGACAAACATCCACAAATAAATATCAAAAACCATTAACGGACATAGAACATAGAGCATGAAAAAAGGGTAGTTTAGTTCTTATTATTTCAAAATCCTAAATTAATATTACAAACTTTATTGGGCAGAGCATTGTTATACCAAGGAGGGCTCCTTTTCATAATAAAAATTAGGGTTTTTATAGAGCCGATTAGATCTTGCATAATTAATCTAACATTTAAGATGGTAGATGGGAAATTAATTCAAAATTTTGTGCTAATAACTCAATATAAATAGACTATTACTAAATATCTACTACAAACCATGCTAATTCAATTTGGGTCAACAATCTGATCATAAAATTAGTTATAAGGTCATTCTTGGATATTTAGATGATCTTCATGTGCATCAAAGTCATAAGTATGCTTCTATAGTAAAATGAGATGTGTGTGCATGGTATTACCACCTAAACATTGCCTTCACTTTCAATACTACTCTAACTTAACTCCTCTTAATGTCCAATCAATTCCAGCTACCACATTTACATATTTCTACCACCTACTGATCCATTTGGACCATTAGTTGATGTGGAAGTTACACAAGATTTATTTATATTTGGACATGTCATCCTTGTGTGTGTAGTAGATTTTATTTCATGCCCCTCTTTAGATTTATATGTGCACTAAATCCTATGCACTTAAACTTTAGTGATTTTGTGCTAGCTCTGCATGTAAGGTTGTGCACTAATAATCTATGAACTCTACATGTTTTATTTATGCACCAATAGTTCTACATGATGGAGAGGATATGGAGACATTATTCATAGGGAATATATTAATATCTATTCATAAGTGTGAATAGACACTTAGATAATGTGTGAATCTATGTCAACTTTTAACTTTGGGTGCTAGTAGGTAATCATCTACATGTAAACTTATCCTTGAGAAACTCAACACTATGCAATCGTGAAATCCTTATGTCGAGTCTTATGAGCTTCATGTAGACTAGGGTGACTTGAAGAGTCAACAAACATATTGAAAAAACTCATATATGTAAACATGATCACCTTGCCAAAAATAAAACCTCTTGATGAAATTAAGCCATGACCAAATTTGTTTAATGATGAATATTGACATTATAACCATGTCAAGGGACATGATAATAGAAGATGCAAGTAGCTACAAAATTACATTCAAGTATTTATTAATAAGGGTGAATTATCACCTTATAAAAATCAACAGTTAGGTATCTACCAAGATCCTTTCCCTAAGTATGATCAAAATCAAAAAGGTATGTCAAGGGACTAAGGTCTATCATCTTCCTCCAACCATGTTGACTACCATAAAAACCCTATCAGTATAATCACCATGTATCCAACATCAAGATTAGGGCCAAATCACTTGAGGAATCTCTAGGCTAACAACACTCAATAATCAAATTCAAAGGGGCATCTTTCTATTATGTTGTTATTACTCATCATGATAAGATTATTTTATTGGGTAACCTCCTAAGACCTAACCTCAAAGGTTCCTCCTAAACTCAATGTCTTTAAAAATTCCTTTTCCACTTGTGAAGGAAACTATGACATTATCCAACAGCTTGAGAAGACTTCAATGGATATATTAATCATGGACCTTTTCAAATCCTTGTTTGTCCATCATGATATCCTTAATAAGATCATTCACAAATGAAAAGTTCTAATAGACATTGATTCAAGATAGTTCTAAGACCTCATTGGGCCCCTATCATCCTCACATCAAATAAATTATAATCCCTAAGGCATGACACCAATTGGACCTAATCATAAATACCCCTATATATTGAGCTATCCATCACAAATCACAAGATCCCATGAGTAATTTTAGATGGAAGATCAGATGTGGATCTCTATAACATAATTTTAATTAATAAAATGGGGTATTATGAACTAGCACTTTGGCCCTAACTTATCATAATCAAGTCATATGACTATAATGAGAGACAATCAGTTGGAACCATATACTTTCATATCATGGTCAAACATGTTGTACATAAAACACTCAACCATGTATTCAAATTTGACTTACCTTATAAAATCCTCTTAGACCTTGTTTAGATCCACAATATGTAGTTTTTCCCCTCCACTCTCCACCAATGCTTTAAATTTCCACACTTAAGGATGGAATTCACTATTCCAGGTGATTCTCAATTCTTTTATACTTGCCAAGAAGTGGAAGGCCTTGATCATGGTTTATATTTTCCTAGAACTAAAAGTTCCCCCTATGATCCCAAGTCCAATAAATATGTCCATCCTAATGAATTTCCATTTACATATTCCATTCCACCTACATCTACTCACATCAAAATCATTTCCAAGGGATGTGGAGAGTATGAATACCAAATGTTCAATGTTGGTAATGTTTCATTGTCACCTCCTAGTTGTGGGTCCCCCAAAATGAAGAAATACAAGTCAATTTCTTATTAGTTTATACCAATGTCATTTGCCAAATTAGGGATATTATTAGAAGATAAGCTTGAAAGATCAGATAATTCCTAGTTGATAAAAGAGGGTTTTGTTTCTTGTTTTCTAGATCCAAAATAACCTAAAGCTAATAATGTGTAAAAATATGTATTATAAGAGGAAAGGATTGGGTCTTCATTAAAAAGGCATCTTAGAACCAATCCTAATCAAATGTCATAGGTTATATCATGCTTTGGGATACAAACCACCTAGTGGTGATCCCTACAATGTCATTTCATATATTTATTCAATTTTTGGGAAGTATACATCTAACAAGGATGTCAAAACAAGTTATGTTTATGACATTTATGAGAAAATTACTACCATAAACCTTTTCACTAACACCTCCATCTACATCATCAACCTCAATGATTCATGTGCATTTCGTGCACAATCAAGCTTACTCTTAATTCTCTATACTATACCAAGTGCACACCTCTCACCCAATATTTTTCACTCCTTACTTAAGGTTTACTCAAATTCATAAGCACAATTCCTACAACATATCATAGACTTATACACAGTGACTCTTGTTCACTCCACATTATGCACTAATTATTATGCACTTCACAACTTGTAGTCCTGCATACCTCATAATTCCTACAATTTCTCTCTAAATTATTGCACCTCATGCCTAAAATATAGTACACCTCATATTATTTCATCATAGCTCATAGCCTCACACACCTAGAAGTTATGCACTATAACTCATATACCTACATGCCTCACTGGCCCACGTAGTCCACAAGTTTTCTACCAAATCTTTAACTTATACACACTCTATAGCTCATAGTTCATGTGTTTTTATAACTTATTAGAATCCACAACACATCCACATGTTGACTTGCATCATTTTTGTAATCCAAAGGGTTCACCAGCCATTATCTAGCCTAGAAAATGAACCAACATAATTGTATTCTTGGTAACTGATAGTGATTGTAACCACTCTTATATTATACTTGTATAAATATGTAACATACATAAATAGCCTAGATTAATGCTCCATATATTCATAACACAGATAGCATGCTCTGTGTATCTACTCTATGAAACATGCATTGTAGAATATTGTACTAGTTGTCCCTATTATTTATTAATGAATATAAGTTGTTTTTCCTGCAAGTAAGGCTTCCACTTCATTGAATGTGTTTAGTTGTTCCTTTCTAAATTGGATTTTCTCATTCATTCTACACAACCAAAACATGATTATCTTTGGCACACTTGGTCCTATGCCCCATGGTGTGGATCACTAGTATTAGAGTTGAAAAGCTTTATCCATTTCTATGCATATTAACACATGGGTGTAATTTAATAAGGAAGGTTTTTCAATTGGTTCTATTTCAAAATATCTAAAATAACATTGTATCAAAATTAATATGGTTGACACCTAGAATCAACCTAAGGTATCCCCTAAGGTACAAAAATTCATCACCAATTCACTAGAGGCATAGTACACCAAAAAATTTGGCCACTTTCAAAATTTATGGTATAACTCAATTCAACACCTTTAGCCACACCTCCATAGTTCTCTCTAGAATGGTTTCAATAACAAAACCTCTTTAAGGTTCAATTCAATCTTGACATCAATATATTTGAAGGCAAGATTGATGCCAAAACATTAGATGATTGGATTCGATAACTCAAGGCATACTTATTAGTCAATTATTTCACCAATGTTGAGAATATTAACTATGCATAGTACTAAATATGTCCATACCAATTGTTCACTAGTGGGAGAGATTTAGTTCATAATTCACACAAGAGTGCATTCCAATTGAATCGCTAAGAATTTTTTTAATGCATTGAAGGAGGAATACTACCCTCTATGCCACTTTGAATATGAATACACTAAGTTTCAATAATTGCACCATCATAAAGATCAGTCTATGGAAGACTACACCAACATTTTCCATGACTAATTTATGCATCTGCACAAGAACTTGAGTGAACAACATAAGGTGTTAAAGTACATTAGAAAACTCTCACCTTATATCCATGCAAAGATGGAGTTATTAATTTATGACACTTTGGGGAAAGCATATCAAAACTCTATAAATATTGAATCCAAGGCAAAGATGAATCAGTGTGTCACCTCTTCATCCAACATAGAGTGTAAGACCTAGCCTTCGCACAACTCCACAACATAGCCTTTTATACATAAGCAACAACACACTTATTTCAAAGGAGATTAGCACTAGATTATTTCTCAAACCTTGAAGGCTTTATCACCTTTTACTCTAGATAAAGGAAAGAAGAATAAGTCTGGTGATAAGTGGTTCCATCACCATTAGTCATTCACTCATGATAATTTTGAATATCACTCACAGTAATCCCTTCTTGCATAATCTACATCAAGACCAAAATTGATGGATGCCACTGATCTATATTTCTCTTGTCTGAGAACTAACACCTCTGAGAACTAACACCATTGTGATCAACATCTATGAATAGTATGAACATCTCTTTTACACCAAGTTCTAGGTGAAGGGTCAGCCTCTCCACATCATCATTAATAGTGATAGCCAAAATAACATGATCATGCAGTATATAGCTTATGCCCTTGGTCTTTCCACTATTACACATCCAAATCCATACTCTTTAGGGGGGATCCAATAAGGGAAAGATATACAGATCTGATAGTAATGCACTTTCTAGTACAAATTCAATCTTATGTAGGATAATGCCACTTATGACATCGCACCTCTGAAGGTTTGTGACATCTTTCTATGGAGACTATACTTGTATTATCATGAAGCTACATATCAATCTAAGCCATAGCATTATATTATTCACACATAATATTATTTATAAAACCTCTTTGAGTTAGTGCCCATGACCAATGTTACCTTGGTCTCTACCAAATAATGTCATAAACCTTTATCACATGTGTAAAAGTTATTTTTACTCATGACCTGCCCTGATATAATTACACAATTGAAATCAAAGCACACCTTGGAAATGCACAACACTCACATATCATCACAGCAACTATAATTTGATAAGTTACTAATGTAGAGTAGTGAATTATTCATAGAACCTAAAGGCCTTCTAACACACTATGTAGTATGTCACCACATAGATTTGGTCCCTGGATCACCTCTTTTGAATAACACCTTCTATAGTAGATCAATTTGGGACAATAATGAAGTTCAAAACCATATTCAAGAGCTTATTTATTAGGTCAAGATCAGGCCTAATTATTTGCCTTGTAGGAGTTTGATAGTCCTCACACCCAATAAGTATGGATCTTAGTGACTCTATATAAACTATTGCACACTCAAAAAAATCATGGTGAAGAATAAACATCCACTATCATGTATCGATGACCTTATGGACCAGTTCTGAGGTCTAAATAATTTACCAAGATCAAATTGAATTTAGGTTACAATCAAGTTCTAGTCTAGCCTAAAGACATCTAGAAGATAACATTCAAGACTTAGAAAGGATTGTATGAATGGTTGGTCATGCCTTTTAGCCTCACCAATGTGCCATCCATTTTCATGTGTTTGATGGATGATCTATTCAGGCCATTCCTAAACTCATTCATCATCATCTACTTGGATGGCATTCTCATCTTTAGCAATACTTGGGAAGAGCATATGAAACACATCTCATGCATCTTAGACACTTTGTGCCAACACAAGTTGCAATCCAACTTAGCGAAGTGTACATTTGGCATGACACAGATCTAATACCTGGGCTACATCACTAATCACACTAAAATTAGAGTAGATATATAAAAAATCAAGGTGATATAGTATTGGCCTACTCTGCGTAATTTCATAGAATTGAGGAGTTTTCTTACACTTGATAACTTCTAATTTAGGTTCATCCTTAGTTTCTTGCACATATCTTGGACTCTCAACCAACTCAAATTTGACAAAGCTAAGTTTGACTGGAATCATGCACAATAGTGCACTTTTGAGGCACTCAAATAATACCTCTATGTAGAACCTATTCTTGTAATGCCTATTATTATGCAAACCTTCTAAATTCACATTGATGTGTTTGAATATGTACTCATTCTAGTGCTTATGCATCATAAAACATCTAGTCACATACTACTCTAATGCATTCAGTGACATGAAAAGGTACTCCACCTATGAGAAAGAGTTGTATGCTATTGTGAAATCAATTAAGCAATGGAGACACTACATTCTTGAGAAGGAGACAGTTGCTTATTGGGACCATTAACCACTTTATTTCCTATAGTCACATAATAAGATGGAAAATGCATGCCACATGAAATGGATGACTTACCTGTAGCAATTCCATCTCATGATCAAGTAAAAGAAATGGAAGGAAAATAAGGCCATAGATTACCTCAATTGACCACCTATTCATGTATTAATCATAGTGTTGTACATGCGTAACCATAATTTATTATATTGGGTTATTCTCTACTCATTTGATCAGGACTTCAAAATAAATTACACTGACCTCATGTAAGGTACACAAGTTTAATATTTTTACTTGTTTGACCAGATTCTCTACAAGATCAGACATCTCTTTTTTCCCTTTGGTGAACCTCATCAATGACTCATCTGGGAAGTGTACTATGCCAAGACCTTGGGATAATTTAGCATTATAAAGACCCTAGATGCATTACAGTCACACTATTATGGCTGCACATGTGCATAAATGTGAAATGTCACATCAAGTTTTGCATTCCTTATTGCATCACTAAGCCCATTAATAGGAATCTCAAACTTTACACATCTCTAACAATTTCATCCAGACCATGGGAATCTATCAGTATGGATTTCATGACTAGATTTCCTATGATGAGAGGACAACATGACAAAGTGTTCATTGTAGTAGATCAATTTTCCAAGATGGATATCATGGTCGCATTCAAAAAATACATTGACATATTTGTCACTAAATAGGCATTCTTAACCATGTTTGGGTTCATTTTGGGTTACCAACATCCATCATCTCCAATCGTGATCTATGCTTTGTGAGTCATTTTTGGCAAGCATTGTGGGAATTGATGGGTATGTAGTTGGATTGGTTGATGGATTTTCATCCTCAGATAGATGGGTAAACTAAAGTGGTTAATGGCACACTTGTTCATCTTATATGAATATACAACCATGCACATGCTCATACCTAAGATGACAATCTCTTATACATTCAGCATGCCTAAAATAAGGCTCTTCATAGTTATACTAGCCACAGTCCATTCTAGACATGTCTTAGGTTTCAAAATTTGACACCTATAAACATATACTATGCACCATCAAGAAATGATTCACATGCACAATAATGAGAAGTGGAAAAATTTGATAATTTTATGTGCCACATCTAGTTTGTTCACCAAAATGTTCATTAAATTCTCTCCCACACTCAAACTAAATACAAGGACTATCATTATGCACATAACACACCTCATGCATTCCAAGTTCGTAGTAAATTATGATTGTAACTTCAGAAGGAATGCTTTAAAATTATACATCAATAGATCAAGCCTCTATATTATGGTCCTTAAACCATTTTGTGTGTAGCTAGTGAGAACACTTTCGTTCTTGATCTACCTCAGTACTTTAGCATGCACCCAATCTTCAACGTGTAACTTCTTAAACCTTACACTCTGTGACTTCTTCAACTAGAAGTGACACAACATCCTTATGATTTAGATCTTGAACACTTGTCTCAAGTAGAGAAGGACCAGATCATCAAAGTGATAGACACATGCACCCTCCATGTCACACATTAACTTTTATGAGTGGTCAAAGTTGGTAAATATGCTAATCAAGTGAAGTGGTTCACTTCATAAAAACTTCAAGTGTAGTTTTTATAACTATGCACCAATGTAATGGAGACCATTTCTCTTCAAGAAAGGGTAAATTATTTATGCACAGTTATCACATGGTCAATATTACTCCTCATTCTCTCTAGTATCTCGAGTGCACACCTAGCACCCAATCTTATGCAATTCTTGCATAATTTTTTCCCAAATTCATACACACAAGTCTCATTCCATATCACAAACTTTTGTACACTGACCCCTATACACTCCACACAATCCACTCATTATTATGCACTTTATAAATCATAGTCCCCACATCACATAAGTCCTAAACTTGGTCACTAACTTATGTGCCCCTCATGTTTATAGTACAATGTACCTCACAATCCCATGTCATATCTCATAGCCTCGTGCACCTATAAATTTTGCACTATAACTCGCAAACATGCATGCCTCACTGGTATGTATAATGCACAAGTTTCATGCCATCTCCCCAACTTCTACACACTCTAAAACTCATAGTTTTGTGCACCTTTATGACCTATTGGATTCCAAGCACATCCACATGATGACTTGCATCATCCACATGCTCTAAGGGGTTCACCAATTATCATCTAGCCTAGAATATGAACTGATGCAACCATATTATTGATAACTAATAGTGGTTATAACCACTCTTATATTCTACTTGTATAAATATGTAACATACATAACCAGCCTAAGGTCTATACTGCACCTAGTCATAACCTAGATAGTATGTTCTATGTATCTAGTCTATAAAACATGTACTGTAGCACATTATACTAGTTTTCACTATTATTTTTTAATGAGTATAATTTGCATTTCCTACAAGTAATAATTCCACTCTATTGAATGTGTTTAGTTGTTTCTTTCTAAATTAGCTTTTTCCATTCACTCTGCACAACCAAAACTCAGTTATCCCTTACATGCTTGGTCTTGGGCTCCATAGTGTGGATCTCAACATTCGTCATCCAACTCTTATTGACTAGGATTATAAAAATTCACCTTTTATTTATATTATAAAATGATGAAGCCATTGCATATTTTATGGGAATTAGAGATCATATTTCATCAGGTGACCATAAACGGGGGTTTTAAATTACTTTTAATGTTGCGATATATTTTAGAGAATAAGTTGAATCACTTAATCAAATAGAATTATAAGAATCATAATAAATTCCAGATAATTTATCTCCTAAAAAAAACACTTGTGAATCTAAACAAACCTTAATTTTATCCTCTATAAATTCTATTAGTCCAGAAGAACAAATGGCATATGATTAATTATTTTGATATTTTTTAGACATTTTCTTATCACCTGAGAAATACTAATTTCTTTCTCATGTGGCTTATTTATAGGATAAATTTCCATCCTTGGTCAAATAAACTATTGGCATCAATGTTGGCATTGAAGACAATCCTAGGATCGTGAACATTAGAGCCAATTTAACCCTTAAAGAAAGAAATATCCTTTATTACTCTTCTCAAGGATTTCATTGATATATTCACCTAGTGTTAAGTTGATATGTTAGGACTTGACCCATCTTTGGTTGTTCACCACTTAGTGGTCCATTTAGATGACAAGACAATTAAGTAAAAACTTTGAAAGATGCATCCAAATGTGGTGCTTTTATTCAAAGAAGAGATGCAAAATTTCTTAGAATTAAGTGTCATCCATCCAATTGGCCATTCCAATTAGATCTCTAACATTGTGATTATTATCAAGCCCTAAGGAGGAATTCACATTTTCACTTCAGGGACATTACTAAGGCTTGAACCAAAGATGAATTTTTATTTCCTAACATCGGCATGATCATATATTCCACTATTGATTATGAGATTTTATCAGTCATGGATGGATTTTCAGCTATAATCAGATTTGTATTACACCATAAGACCAACATAAGACTATTTTCACCACCCTATGGGGAAATTTTTATTATTAATTCATGCCTTTTATATTAAATAATTTTGGCACCAAATATTAAAGAGCTGTGAAATTCATATTCCATGATATGATGCATGACATAGTATAAGATTATGTTGCTGACATATTGGGCAAGTCTAAAACATGGGTTGAGAATCCAGTACTTATTTTGAGGACATTTGAATATCTAAGAGAATATAAAGTTAGACTAAACCATAAGAAGTGTGTTTTTAGAGTCACATCAGGTAAACTCTTAGAGTTCATTATTTCTCATCAAGGCATTGAAGTTGACATAGCTAAAGTCCAAACTACTATATATATGCCTTCTCCTAAGAATCTCAAGCAACTTCATAGTCTACAAATAAAAATGTAGGCCATCTATTGATTCATTTCACAACTTGTCAAAAAATATTAACCCTTCACACATCTTCTAAAGAAAGAGACTCAATTTTATTGGATCCAAAATGTCAAAAATATTT